>PVLD010007443.1:0-91639 GCA_004027595.1 Dinomys branickii | reverse complement strand
TTTTTTTTTTTTTTTGGCGGTACTGGGGATTGAACTCAGGACCCTGCGCTTGCTAGGCAGGCGCTTATTCCACTGAGCTATATCCCCAGCTCCCCTATATCATTTTCATTGCTTTCTATTGTCTTGTTTTTTCTTCATTGCTGTAATTTTTTTTCTAGAGGAGATCCTCACTCAGAAGGCCTGCAAACTTCTCTCCCCAGGCTTCGTGTGTGAGCCCTTCCTGCACATGCCCAGTGCTGAGTGAGGTGTGGGAGCAGGCATTCCACAAGCTACTGGCACCGTGGTTCGGGTCTGGGCTTCACTTGTGCCCTGAACTCCTGGAAGCTGCACACACAGGTAGTCTTAGATCGCTGTTGGTGGGGTCCACACCTGGCTCCTGTGTGTGACCTGAACTGACTGGAGGAGTGGAATCAGGTGGGCCATGACCCATTAACAGCAAGGTTCCCAGCTGAAAACTGCTGAGAAAACCAGGTATTTCCCATGTACTTCCTAGGGGCAGAGTGGGTGACCCATGACTCTTCTGCCATTACAATCTCAGTCTCTACCCTCTGTGTGCCTGGTGAAGACAGATCCTCACTCAGAAGGCCTACAAACTGCTCTCACTGGGGTTCATGTGTGGGTGCTCCCTGTGTATGCCCAGTGCTTAGTGAGTTATGGGAATGGGAGCTCCAACAGCTGCTGGCACCGCAGTTTGGGTCTGGGCTTCACGTGTGCCCTGACCTCCTGGAGGTCACTCACACAGGCAGCCTGTGATTGCTGATGGTGCGTGGATCATATGCATGTCCTGAACTGACTGGAGACACAGAATCAGGTGGTACACAAACTGTTGACCCCACAGTTCGTGTCTGGTTTTTTTTCCCAGAAACCTACAAACTGCCTAGGGCCACAGGACCACTGGTCTGGGATTATGCCACAAGTGCAACCAGATTCTGGGTCATACATGTACTCTGAACTATGAGGGGTCACTGGAACAGACCATCTGCTATCGACTGACATCACACTTTGCATCTGAGACTTGGGAGAACTAGGTACATTCCACCATCTACTGGAAGACCCCAGACTAAGCAGAGCAACTCAGCAGACATTGAGGGGCAGGCCTTACCACCAGGAAAATAAGGGACACTGGCAACATTTGCTGAATGACAAGAGGGAGAGTGAAAGTTCTGCCTCCAGTATCAAACATGAAAAAAGGACTAAAATAAAATCTCAGAACTCCACCCTACTCAGAACAAGTCCAGGAGACATTGACATAGGAGAACTTGCTAAACACACACCTGAAATTGCTGAAATGATTGCAATGGAAGTGAAGAAACACCTCCATTATTAGGTCATAGAAGAGATCAGATCAGACATAATCTCTCAGGCAAAATATGAATTGACAATAATGATGAAAGAAATGCTCTGCACATCTAGAGAAGAAACAGATAAAAAATAGGTGAACATAGGCAACCTATGGAAACGTTACATGAGCAAGATAGGAATGAATTAGAATGCATGAAACAGACTCAACGAGATTTCCAGGAAATCAAACTTCCACTGAAAGTTTGGAAAATTTCTTGAATGAAGTCAAAGATAGAATTTGAGATCTTGAAGACAGCATGGCAGCTAGCAATCATAAAAGGAAGGAACTCTTATAATCAACAAGGATCAAGGGAAAATCAATTCAATAGGTGCCCGATGAGGCAAAGAGAATTAATGTCAGACTAATAGGAGTCAATGAAATAGCAGGAGGCAACACAAATGACACAAAAAGAATATTTGCAGAAATAATAGCAGAAAATTTCCCAAACATGGAAACAGAACCTGACATGCAGCCAAATGAGGCATATAGAACTCCTACTAGTCACAACCATAACAAAACTACACCCATACCCATAATAATCAAGACCCCAGATTTCAGCAAAAGAACAGAATATTAAAAGCTGCTAGAGAAAAGGAACAGATCACCTATAAACAAAAACCCATCAGAATCATGGCAGACTTCCCAACACAAACCATCCAATTGAGAAGAGCTTGGAGAAAAGGATTATAGGTCCTAAGACAAAACAGCTTCCAACCAAGATTGATATATCCTGCCGAACTATCCTTCAAGTTTAAATGAGAAATGAGATATTTCCATGACAAAGTGTACCTGAAAAACTTCATGAGGACAAACAATCCTTACAAAAAGTACTAAAGGACACTCTAGACAGAAAAAGAAAATGAATGCAATTTCAAGAGCAAAAATAGAAAGGAACCCTCAAGAAGAGCAAGCAAGTAAACAGGTAGAAAAGGAAGAAACCAACAGCAAGTAAATAACATGACAATGATAAGCCAACACATATTGGTTATAACCATAAATGTAAATGGCCTCAATTCACCAGTCAAAAGAAACAGACTGGCAGAGTGGATAAAGAAAGAAAATCCAACACTATGCTGTATACAGGTAACATATTTTACTCAAGAAAAAATCCATAGACTGAAAGTCAAAGGATGGAAAACAATTCTCCATGCAACAGGAACCCAGAAAAAAGCAAGAGTAGCTATTACGTTTGCAGATAATGTAAACTTCAAACTGAGAACAATCAAAAGTGATAAAGAAGGTCACTACACATTTGTTAGGGGAAAACTGCAAGAGGATGAGATAAAAATCATAAACATGTATGCACCAAATATCTGAGCACCAAACTATATAAGACAAATCTTAACAGACACGAAAGCCCATATAATTAACAACACTATTTTAATTGAGGACCTCAACACCCCTTTGACAAAAAGAGATAGGTCAACTGAACAAAAAATCAGCAAAGAAATAACAGATCTGAACCAAAGCTGTGGACAAATGGACTTAGGAGATGTATACAGAGTGTCCGACCCCACAACATCAGAATACACATTTTCTCAGCTGCACGTGGGACTTTCTCTAAAATAGACCATATTGTAGCCCATAGAACATACCTACCTAAATGCAAAAGAATTGGAATTATCCCATGCATATTTTCTGACCACAGTGCAATGAAATTGGAAATTAATGACAAAAGGAACTCCCAAAACTCCATAAACACTTGAAAATTAAACAACAACCTCCTGAGCAACCAATGGGTAACAGAAGAAATTAAAGAAAAAATTAAAAAATATATCTACAAACACATGAAAATATACATAAAACCAGAATCTGTGGGATACAATGAAAGCGGTCCTCAGAGGAAAATTTCTAGCAGTGAACTCACACATAAGGAAAACAGAGAGAGAACAAATAAACAGCCTAGTGCTGCACCTCAGTCTTTTAGAAAACCTTGAAGAACAAGTCAAACCCAAAGCCTAAAAAAGGGAAGAGATTATAAAGATCAGGGAAGAAATTAATGCATTTCATAGTGCTCAATATTTGTTGAATAAATTAAAAATATGTTTCTTCTCTGTTCAAGATTTCAGAACAAAACCTTATCACTTTTCAAATCAGACCCATTTTCCCTATTTTGCAATACCAAATACTCCGTAGTCTGTCCATGTCTTATTCCCTGGCTTTTTACCTTGGATAACAGGGCCACGTACCACACATCAATGATTCTTGTGCACTTGTTTCAGCTAATTTGGTAATGATGTCTCCTTCACCAGCGTAACTTTCTATTCTTTCATCTCAATCCTGCTCATGCTTGAATTCAAACATGAGCCTCCTGGTTAGAACTTCTCTAGGTCCTTATAATCAAATTTATTTTTCCTATTCATGATGTAAATGACACATATCTTTCTTTGTAGCATATTTTCCACTTAACTGTGTATAAATTATGTATCTTTCAATTTTATAATTCTTTATCAAAAAGCTTCAAGTTAAGGATCAATTCATATCTTTTTTGGACTCTGTAGGAAACTGAGCTGAATCTTCAATTAGTATGTGTTTCCTTGTTTGTTAAAATATATATAGGCTACTAAAAATTCAATAGGCAAAGGAGATATGTAGTGTAATAAGGATGATGATAATAACGTTTTATTTATTTATTTTTTTGATAAGAACTTTTTAGATTTTAAAAATTGCTCTTGACAAGAAGCTCAAGAAAGAAAACTTCAAAGAATAGTGACCTATAAGAATAAGGAGTTTATCCGTACAAGTGTCTTTTCAGGTGAACTTTGCAACATAACTAGGGTTAGAATCAGCAGAGGAAATGTGAGAAAATAAATGAGAGACCTTCATGAAAAAACTAAAGATTTGAAAGATTCAGATGGAATAACAAATTGAACAGTAATTAGCTGGAACCAACACACAGTACAAGAGGGCATCACAAGTGAAATGCGAGAACAGAGAGCTAGATTGGAAATCATCCTATTTGATGTCTTCTTACTTACTTTTTCTTCCCCCACCATTGCACTGACTGCTGTCTGTTAAGGTCAAAATCAAGTCTGAATATCATCCAAAAGAACATCTAATTAACTTCCTAACTAAGCTAAACTGTTTGGAGATTTTGGAATTCTCCTCATATTTGTTTGTGATAATACTCACTGGTTCTATCCTCCAAGTTGCTCTAGCTGCACATTTTATGTTAGTTCATATTTCTTCCCTTCTGCTGTATGATGCTTATGTTTCCATGGGTTTGTCCTTGAGTTCCCTCTTCTTTCGTGTGAGGATATTCCTTTGATTATCCATTTCATCTATGGTTGAATTTCAGCTGTGAGCCATCTGCCTTAGTCACCATTTTGCAATAGAAGATTGTAACTGTATTGTTTATACATTTATATTAAGTAAAATATAAATATATGCATATTTAGGTAGATGTAACAGTATAATAAAATATGTATACTATAAAACAAAAAATAAGTAAAAATTCAGAACAAGACTTAAATAAATAGTATAAACACTTTATTCAATGTATGAATGATGCAAACATTTATTTAATACTAATGCACCATCATTCATTAAATATTGGTAATATGATGCTTAGAAAAAATTAATTCTATTTGACCATTATTTTTAAATTACTGCACGGAAGGATGATAGAATAGTTCAAGAATATTCAAAGATTTCTTTTATATAATATATTTTAACTAGCAAATAATTGAATATATTTATGGGATATACTATGATAGTTTGGTACATACAAACAATGTATAGTAACCAAAGGATGATAATTCCATTTTCATTTTCTTAAAATATTGATCATTTTCTTGGGTTTGGAGCCTCTGAATTCCTCTCTGCTACCTGTTTGAAAACTAAACTGCTTTAAATTACCATCACCGCCTGTTCTTATGTTACCTAACATATGTTGCTCCTCATTATACATCTTTTCTTTACTCCCCCTCTCTTCTCCTTCTAAGCACTAGTCATCAGCATTATTCTCTCTTTTGAGATCAACTTTTATTAGCTTCCATCTGTGACCAGTCACATACAATGTTTATTTTTCTGTACTTTTCTTATTTCACAACATAATATCCTTTAGTTCTCCATTTCGCTATAAGTGAAAAAAATCTTGTTCTTTTTATGGATGAACAATATTCCCTTGTGTGATACCCCATTTTCTTTATCAGTTCATCCATCAATGGATATTTCTGTTGATTCAATATGTTAGCTATTATGAATAGTGCTGCATAATAAATGTGGTAGTGTAGGCATCACTTTGATAAACAAATTTTACTCATTTAACTATATATCCAGAAGTGAGATAAATAGACCATGTCATAATCCCATTTTTAGGGTTTGTGTGTGATGTGTGTGTGCATGTGGGAAAACACCATACTTTTTTCATAACGGTCATGCATACTTGCATTTCCATCGGTGGTGTATAAGTATTCTCCTTTTACTACATATTCGTCAGCATTATTTGTTGTTTTCATTTTGAGAATTGTTTTGGTATTAGGGGTGAAATAATTCTACCTGGGATGAAATAATGTCTTACTATGGTTTTGATCTGTATTTTCCTGCAAGATTAGTGATAATAAGCATTTTTTCATATTATTGGATTTGTATATATCTTTTTCTCAGCAATGTCTACTCAGATCATTTGTCCATTTTAAAATTACAGCCAGGTGTGGTGGTTTATTCCTAAAGTCCCAACACTCAAGAGACAGGAAGATTACTGCTTCAAGGGCAGCCTGAACTACATACTGAGACACTGTCTCAAAGAAACCAAAAACCAAAAATAAAATAGAATCAGGTTATTGGTATTTTTGTTGAGATTTTTAGTTCTTTGTATTGTCGGGATGTCAATCCTTTGTATGAGTATGTGGAAGGTATTTTCTTATACTCTGCTGATTATCTCTTCACTTTTTTGAGTGTTTCTTTTTCTGTACAGAAACCTCTTAATTTTATATTATCTCCTTTGCCTATTTTTACTTCTGATATTTGTGTGGTTGTTTTTTGGGTTCTATAAAAAATTGCCTATACTGATATTTTGAAGCATTTTCCCCCATGTTTCTTCCAGTAGTTTCATACTTTTAGATCTTATATGTATGGCTCTTTTTTACCTATTTTGAGAAAAATAAGGGTTTAGTTTCATTCTGCATTTGGGTATCTACACCTTTCATTCTGCTTCTGGGTATCTACATCACCACTTACTGGAGTGACAATTTTTTCTCCAATGTGTCTTTGATGCTTTTGTCAAAGATCAATTGGGGTAAGCATGTGTATCATTTTCTGGATTTTCTATTTTGTTCCACTTGTCTAACTGTCAAGTCTATGCTGCTGTCCTGTTGTTTTTGTCAGTATAGATCTGTGCTGTGCTTTGAATTTGGGTTTTGTGATGTGTCTAAATCTGTTATTTTTGTTCAGACTTCCTTTTCCTCCTGAGGGTCTTTTGAGTTTTCCCATAAGTTTTAGGATGTTTTCCACTTCTGTGAAGAATTCTATTAGTATTTTGATAGGGATTTAACGAAATCTGATTTCTTTGGATGGTATGGCATTTAAATTCTTTTTATCCATAAACATAGGATCTCGTTCCACTTTTCATGTCTAGTTCCATTTCTTTCATGTGTTTTATAACTTTTAATGTAGAGATACTTTACTATTATAGTTAAATTTAACCCTAAATATTTAACGTTTATAGCTATTGTGAATTGTATTTTTTTCTTGATTTTCTTCTATAGTGATAAAAATAACATGATACTGACAAAGAAGCAGATGTGGTTCAACACAGCAGCATGGAGGATAAAGAAACACAAAAACATCCAGCTATGTAATATTTGAAAAAACTACCAAAAACCTTTGCTGGAAGAAAAATAACCTCTTTAACTAAAGGTGCTTGGAAAAGTGGCAATACACAGGCAGAAGACTGAATGTAGGGTGATATCTCTCATCAGGTAATAAAACATACTGAAAATTGATCAAAGATCTAAATATTAAAACAGGAATACTTAATCTTCTGGAAGATAAAAATAGGTAATAGGTAAAACTTTTGAAGACCTAGGTAAAAACTAGAAATTTCCTAACAGAATTCCAATTTTACAAGGAATTGCATTCAGACTGAACAAATGAAATTACATGACTAGAAATCTGCAGACACAGGAAAAACCCAACAATATGAAGAAAAAATATACAGACTAGGTAAAAACTATTTGTCCACTAGTCCCGATATAGAGACTAATATCCAGAATATATAAAGAATTCAAAAAATTAACCCCCAAGGTAAAAGATAAAATAAAAAATCGCCAACCAAAATGAATAAACACTTTTTAGAGGAAGTACAAATGGTCAGTTAATATATGCCAAAATATTCAACATCTCTGGCTTCTAGGCAAATGCAAATTAATACAACATTGAGATTCTATCTTGTTCCTAAAAGCATGACTATCATCAGAAAATCAAAAAGTAACAAACACTGATTAGGTTGCAGAGGAAAGAGAATACTACTACATTTTTGGTGGTGTTATAAACTTGTACAATCCAATATGGAACTCAGAATAAAGATGCATAAAAAATAAAAATTCCATTTGACCCAGCTATTCTTGTAGGTGTCTTCCTGAAAGAGTGAAAGGCATCCCATTATAACAGTACATGCATACCCATGTTTATAGTAGCACAATCCTAAATAACTAACTCTTGGATGTGGCCCAAATGTCCATCAACAGATGAATCGATAAAACAAATGTGATATTTATACACGACGGAATTTTACCCTGATATTTACTCAGAGTGGAATATTATCTGAGTGATTTGTAGGAAAACGGATGCACCTTGAGAACATAATTTTAAATGAATTAAGTTAGACATACAATTTAATTATTGCATGGTTTCTCTCATATGAAAAACCTAAAGCATAAATAATTACAAAACAAAATAAATGATAGATGATAGGTAACAGGGAGATATATATCTTGCAAGAGGGACGGAGACCCACAGATGGAGTGAGGGAGGTAGTAAGGAGAAAGGAAGGTCACTTTAAAAAGGATGGTTTTGTATGTGTAACAACTCCCCATAATAAATATAATCATTATTTATTGCAAACAGGTACTAATAAAACTTAAAATTTCAAGGAAAAAATAAGAGATGAAAGTGGGAAACTACAACATATACATTGAAATTCAATGAATTATTATAAATTATTTTGGAAAATTTTATTTCAATTAATTAGAGAAGAAATGCATATATTCTTAGACACATACGATTTACCAAAATTAAGCCAAGAACATATAAAACACTGAACAGTCCCATAACAAATAATGAAACTTGTGTTCTAATAAAAACTCTACCAAATAAGAGAAAACAGAACCTACTGCAGTTACCACGTAAATGTGCCATCGTTTCGAACAGAAATAATGCCAATGCTTCTGAAGCTTTCCGTGCTAGTGAAATGAAGAAATGTTTCTAAACACAGGTCTATGCAGACAGCATTAAGCAAATACCAATACTGGATAAGGACTCAAGGAAAAAGAAAAATACAGTCAATATCATTGATGAACATACATGCACAAAATGTCAATGTTACTTGCAAACAAAATTCAATAACTCATTTGGATCATTGACCATAGCCATGTTGATTTCATCCCAATAGTCATCTGAATAGATGGAGAAAACATCCAGTATCTCTACGTAATAAAAACACTGATGAAAATAGGTATAGTAAGATCTTGCCTCAAAATGATAAAAGTTACATATAATAAGCACTCAGCCAGAATCATCAAAAATGGGGGAAAATGAGTGTATTTTCTCTAAGTTTATGAACTTGACACTCTCACTACCCCCATTCAAGATAGTACCTAACACTTTAGTGAGCACAATCAGGAAAGAGAAAGAAAGTAAGGTGATACAAATAGAAGAGGAATAATTAAAATTATCTCTATTTGTAGCTTGTAGGGTTCTTTCCCTAAACGCCCCCCTCCCAAACTCTATCAGAAGATTTCTAAATCTGGTAAATTCAACCAGATGTCAACATTAACACATAATAATTAATAGCATTAGTATAAAATTATAATTAAATCATTGAGAAAGAAGTCAGAAGTCCATTCATAATAGCTTCAAAAATTAAGTACTATACCTGTGAATCAACCTAATCAAGGGGTAAAGATCCTTACAATGCAAATCATGGAATTCTAAAGAAAGAAATTAAAGAGTATACTAGAAAATGGAAAGACACCACTTGCTCTTAAGTCACCAGAATTGATATTGTTAAGCTAACCTTATTATCAAAAGTAGTCTGAAAATTTAATACCTATAAAATACTAACATTCACCAAAGAATTTTAAAAAATCTTAAAACTTTTACAGAACAAGATGAGAGCCAAAAGAGCCAAAGCATTCCTGAGCAAAAAGAGCAAAGCAGGAAGTATCCCAACACCAGATATCAAATTATACTACAAAGCTATAATAAAAACAACATAGTTCTGGTACAAATGTATTCACATAGACCAATGGAATAGACCAGAAGACAGGGAAGAAACTCATGAACCTAGAGCCATATGAATTTTTTCACAAAAGTGCCAAAAATATATATTGGAGAAGACATAGCCTCTTTAACAAATGGTCCTAGGATAGCTGAATGTCTATGTGAAGAATATGGGAAGTAAATTCTTACTTCTTATCCAACATTAAAATAAAACAAAAATGAAAAGAAGACTTAGATATAGAAACCAAAACTGTGAAACTGCATGAAGATATCAAGGAAACACCTGAAGCCATAGTACAGCCTAAGAGTTCCTGAATAGAACACAAATGGGGTAGGAAATAATATCGAAAATACAAATGGAATTATAACTAATCAAAAAGCTCTATACAGCAAAGGAAATAATAAGATGAAAAGGCAATCTTTTCATTTTATTGATTAAAGGGAAATGGGAAATGGGAATGGGAAAAAGATTTTTCCAGCTAGTCTTCTTCTGATGGAGGACTAATATCTAGGACATATAGAAACTGAGAAAACATTAAATCCAAAAACAAATTACCCAACCCAAAATGGGCAAACAAACTAAATAGATACTTCTCAGGAAAAGTAGTAGAAATGATCAACAATTACATGAAAAAAAAATGTTCAGCACCACTAACGGTTAGGGAAATGCCAATTAAAACTACTCTGTAATTCCATTTTGTCCCAATCAGAATGGCTATTGTGACCGTTAGTTCTGAAATGCTAATTTAACTGGATTAAGAAATGCCTAGCACATTAGTAAAGCATAATTCTGGGTGTGACTGTGATGTGTTTCTATAGATGATTGGTATATATGTAACCCAGCTGAGGGTAGAAGATTCTCCCTGATTGTGTGTGGCACCATCCAACAGGCTTATATCTTGGACGGAATGAAATGGAAATAATGGGAAATTATCTTTCATTGAAAAGTTCTATTCTGCTTGAATGGGCTTGTCTTTTGCTGTGCTCACCTGTGGACATAAGACTCCAGTTTCTTTTGCCTTTCAGTGAAAACTCATGCCAATGACTCTGCAGGGAGCTTTGAGGACTTTGATCCAAGATCCTTGATTTAAAGGTCAGGGGTAAGAAGATCTTAGGAAGAGGCTTATGAATGGATAAAATGTTGAGATCTTTGTATTATCTATATACACCCAACAGAGAGCATCTACTATGGAAAAGACACTACACAATCAAATATATAGAATGACTCAGCTTGTTGATGTGCAGCTTTCTTTATCTGCTGTCACGTTTGGCACAATGAGCACATAAGCAGAATGTTTGAATGGTCAGGTGGAGAAATGCATGTATTTGCAGCATGTATTACTTTCCAAAAGTAATCCAGCTACGCTTCTATGTGTATAACTTACCAACAACAGAGGTCACTGTAGAGTCCTCAGTGTGGCAATGCCCTTCCAGTAAAGCTGTAAGGGTCCACTGGGATTTTGTTTTACTCTAGGAAGGAAAGGCAGTGAGAATGGGGAAAAATAGACAAGAGACAAAAAGCTGGGATCAGGTGGAGGTCTGTCTCTCCTGAGTGGAGGAGAAAAACTGCCCAAGAACAGTAGAGCACTTATTTTATACCTTTGAGATGTTGATTAATTTCAGCCTCTCTGCCAAGCAATCAGTTCACAAGCTACAGTGGCTTGTTCACATGATTTGAGGACCTCCTGTGTTCTCAGGCTGACTTCATCCTGCATGTGTAATTATTTTCCAGCTTCAGCTCCTCCCAACATAAACCAACAACACTATGTGATAAATTGGCTACTGTAAACCTTTATATGCTGAATTAAGAAGAATTTAATCTTGAAAAGAATGTAATGTATAATCCACTTTCAAAGTGATATGTCTTCAAGATCTCAGGAAGCAATAATCTATGAGCCTGAGAGAGTAATGTATAATATTGCATTACTCCAAATATATCCAAAAAACCTAGCTTACAACAAAGAAGCTGGAACTGGGCAATGATTGAGTCATAGATTTTATTATTTCATGTGGATTGAAAATTGGTGCCTTAATTAAACGACAACATTAAATTGCAAATATACTATCAAAGTAGCCAGACTGCATTGTTCAGGGAGCACAACAAAAATCAATGAACATCATATGGCAATATTCTAAGCAGCTAAATTGTACAGAAATGAATAGATGGCAGTCAGTTAGGGATGGACACTTGCGAGTAAATGCAAAATATAAGAACATACCACAACTGTGGCTGGAGGTGTATGTGAAGAAGACAATTCCTCAAAATTAAAATCTCAGGGACAAAACTTGCATATTTCCCTATGGGATGAATGAAAAATTGAGATTATAGTGTAATTGATATCACCCAATCTATTAGGTACAGATAGATATCCATCACCTAGGTGGGTGACCAGGAGCATCCAGACCTATCCTTTCTCCCAAATATCTTTGTTGCTGCCATGTACTCCTGTTACATGACTCACTGGATCAATGTTAGCTAAGTGGCCATACTCATAATCCTATGTGTTGATTATAGTTTGAATCACATTGTACCCATATTGTAACTTTGCTGTGTAACTTACTGCTGACAAAGGGCCTCAGCGGCAATGCAGTTCTAGGAACCATCCTATCTCTCAGGAGCTACTCCTCTCTCTCAATAAATCTTTCCTACTCATTCTTCCTTTGAATTCATTCTTTGATTTTGGGGACACAAACTTGGTATATCTGATATCTAGTAGGTCAAGAGTTATATTCTCTCCTATGTCAATAGATACCCAGTAGGTTGAATTCTTACGTCCAGAAGCTTTCCAAGTATGGGTGCAGGTAGCTTCCAGGCAGGGGAAAAGTAGGCTCTATTAAAAATTAACAGGAAGTCTTACTAAAAGCAGCTTCTGCTTCTACATATAGATGCTGTAGTTAGAGCAATTATAAAGACAAAAGAGAGAAAAACTAATCTCACAAAAGACACCAAGTGACACAGTTATTATAAGAATTTATCAAAAAAGGTTGACAAAGCAAGGGGAAGCCAGAAAATAAGACCGGAAAAGCCAGGCCCTCACCCACCTCTAATAAACTGCAAATAAGATAAGGGACTGTCAATTAAGATACACACGTGTCCCCTTTGCTTAATCATTAACTTTGTTTATATTTTTAAATTTTTTTATTTTAATAATAAAGGGAAAAAACATTAACAAATGGACATTTACAAAATAGCATAAAAAAATACGAACAATACAAAGTTACACACAAAGTGGCAGGAAGTTAACAATGGTTGTTGTATTATGTATTGATATCTTCAAAGTGGTTTCTCAGGAAAACAGAGACATGCAATAATGATCAAACAAGTAATCATTAACTGTTCCTTTCAGTAAAGCAATAGAACACAGTAATAAAGCAATAGAAGACAGTAAACTTTAATTTATAAGCTCTTCTATAAAGCTTTAACTACACTTTTCATTACAAAGGGACAAGAAGAAATCAAAGGACCAAAAATTATTTAGACAGAGGCACCTAAGGTTAGGATCAAAAACAGCTAGAGAACCAGTCAAATGGTGACTACTTCCAGGTATCCACAAGGGGGGTGGGAGAAATCACTAGTCCTAAATTAAAAGGAACTGAGGACAAAATCTCTTTATCAGCCCTCTGGTTACTAATCACTCTAAGGCTCTGTGATGGTTGATAAACTGTGTCAACTTGGAGAATCTAGAGGTTTGGTTGTGTTACTCAGCAGGAAGCCAGGGTGCTTATTTTGTATACATCCTGAGCCTGTGGAAGAGGAGGGAATGCAGATTATGTGAGTGCTACACGCCCCCTGGGTGGGAGTAGCCTGTCTACAATGTAAGGGAGGTAGAAAGAGGCTGCTTGCCCATCATTCCTCCCTTTTGCTGGTTGTTTTGCTGTGCTCTGCTGCCATGAATGTTTGCCCTCTGCCATGTGCCACTCTGCCTCAGAACCTACCAAGTGTGGACTAAAATCTCCACAAACTGTAAGCTAAATAAATCTTTCCTTCCTTCATTTTGGGCATAGAGTATTTTGTCTCAGCAATGAGAAAAAAGTAAGCCAAGACAGAATTTGGTACCAGTGGAGTGGGGTCGTTGCTGTTACTATACTGACCAAGAGGTGGAGGGACAGGGGCACTCCTCCACCCTACAATCAGTGTGTGAGAAGAGTCAGGGTATGGCCAAGATCAGCCCTACAGGCCAGCAGTAACCCTGCTGCAGATTTGGTGAGGTTACTTAGTACAGATTCCACCTCTGACTAGGAAACTAACACAGAACTGGGGGTGCCAGAGGAAATTTTGTGTGGGTTATCTTTTGATTTTTACTGTTTGATTTGTTTTCTCTGTCTTCTCTTTCCTGATCAGCAGACTTTCTTGATTTTCTGATATTTTCATGTGCATGAACATTATCTCTAGTCTTCAGGGTTGGCCTTGATATATTTTGCTCTCTGTTCTTTCTTTCCTGTCCTATTCTTCAGCTTCCCAAGGTTAAGATGATCATCTTTTGTCCTTCAGCCTTATTTCTACTATACTTCTTTTTAATTATTGGTTTGTTTTAACACATAGCCTTCTTATATTCCCCTTCCTCAAAGGATAAAATCACTCTCCCAAGGGTAAACTCACTGCACACAAATTCCTTCTTCATGTTAAATGTTATATAGCTCTAGATCTTGCTAGTATAGTAAAAGACACAAAATTAGCAGTTACCACAGTTTGTTAGTTTATGGGCTTTGCTTGATGACATTGTTATTGCTAATGATACTATTTTAGCCAGGATGCCTGACTTTGTTACTTTTTTCAATGCTGAGACCAAAATACCCAAAACCCAAGGTTAAAGAGGGAAAGGATTATTTAGCACAGTTTGTAGAAGTTTCGGTCTATACTCAACTGAGTCCAAAGCAAGGTGGCACATGGCAGAGGGGCAAAAGTTCATGGTAGCAAAAGACAGAAAAAGCAACAATGAGGGTCAAGCCTCGTTATGTCGTACACAGGTTACTCACCCTGCAGCAGGCGTAGCGCTCAGACCCTTAATCTCAGCATCGCTCCATGTGTCAATCACAAACTCCAGATTCAGCTACATACGAACCCTTCCTATGACTGCCGGATGCTTTGAGGGTACCTACGGGCACAAACTATAATGATGCCACGCTTGTTTTAAGAAATTGTTCACATTTGTATGGTAATAGTCCAGTACCAAGAAACTGGGTGCTGAGTTGAATAGACAGCAACTCCTTATCCCTAAGAAAGTGGGAAGATAGGATCTTGGAACAGACACAAAGACAAACAGCCAGCTACACCTAGAAGACATGTCAGAGGAACAGAATTTTCCTAGGGAAGCCTTGATGCCAGTGATAAAGATGCCTAAGATTACAAAATACAAGCAATACTACAGAAAACAAATTAAAATAAAAATTAGAAAATGACAAGATGCACAAGCAAAATATATCCTAAACTACCAGGCTACCTGGGAAAAAAATCCGAAGGAAAATGAGATAGAGGAAGTGGAATAAGAGCAACATATATATCTATATCTATATCTATATCTATATCTATATCTATATCTATCTATCTATCTATCTATCTATCTGTCTGTCTATATATCTTCAGATTCAAAAGAATGAATAGGAAAAATTTATTGAGAGAGAGGAGTAGCTCCTGAGAGATAGGATGGTTCCTAGAACTGCATTGCCACTGAGGCCCTTTGTCAGCAGTAAGTTACACAGCAAAGTTACAATATGGGTACAATGTGATTCAAACTATAATCAACACATAGGATTATGAGTATAGCCACTTAGCTAATATTGATCCAGTGAGTCATGTAACACGCAGAGAGAGAGAGGGAGAGAGAGAGAATCAGAAAATAAATAATTTGTCAGGTTAAGAGAAAGAAATGATACAAATAATGGACTTGCTCAATAAATCTAAAGTAATCAGACAAAAAATAGAGAAGCATAAAAAATAGTGGAAACCATTAATGCGCAACATAGGAAAGAAATGGAATCCACAAAGCAGATTCAAAAAGATATCCAAGAAGTTAAAAACTCAAACCAAATGAAAGAAAGTAAAGATAGAATGTCAGACCTAGAAGACATTTGTTTTGTGACTAGAAATCACAAAAAGAGAGAACACTTAAACATAGGAAGGTGCCATGAGAAAACAACACAACTATGGTCTAGTTGATCTAACTATTTATGACAGGGTGTTATTGAGGCCCCCTATTACAATGTGTTAAAAGAAATGTCAGAACTAAACCAAAACCAAACCTGTAAACAAATGGACTTCATAATGTCTACAGTGTTCCACCTACAGCATCAAAATATACATTCTTTCCAGCAGTGTATGGGATATTCTCCAAAATAGACCACATATTAGCCCATAGAACATGCTTAAGTAAATGAAGAAGAATTGAGCAGTTTCTTTCCCCTTCACAATGTCTATTGTACCTTTTGGATCTTATTTACCTTTTCAGTTTCTTATACTATTGAGACAATGCAGTGTTTGCACATGCAAGTCTTGCTTATTTCACTTATGAGTATGGTCTGCAGTTGCATCCATTTACCTATAAAAACTTTGACTTTATCTTTCTTTATAGCGGAGTAATACTCCATTGTATAAAAATATCACATCTTTTTTATCCATTCCTCGGTTGATAAGCATTTGGGTTGTTTTCAAGATTTAGCTATTACAAATTATGCTGCTATAAACATAGGTGCACATATATTGTTGTGGTATCATGTTTTTAATTCTTCTGGGAAATTACCCAGAAGGGGAATAGCTTGAGTTGAATGGACCTCTAATCCTAGTATTTTGAGGAATCTGCACACTGATTTCCACAGTGGTTGTACCAGTCTACACTCTCACTAATAGTGGAGAAGTATCCCTTTTTCCCACACTTCCACCGGTATTTGTTACTGGTTGATATTTTTGATGATAGCCATTCCTTCTGGAGTACAATGGAACCTTAGTGTTGTTTTAATTTGCATTTCAGATGACAAATGATATTGAACTTTTTCAAATATTTATTTGCCATTTGTTTTTCTTTATTGGAAAAGTGTGTATTAATCTCAGATGCCCATTTTTGGATTAGGTCTTTGAATTCTGTTGGTCTGATTTTTATGTAAGATAGCTAAGATAATTGTACTACTAATTTCTAATAGTTCATTGAAATGAATAGTTAGTGTTTGTATTGTTTGACCAATCTTATAGGCCTATATCTGATAATCTGAGCAACTACTTTAAAGATAACAATATGCAATATAATAGCCCTGTTAAATTCATATTTTGTTTTGAAATTCTGTATTGCTTTTATTATTCTTTTTAAAATCAAAAATTGAAATTATCCCATGCATGTTATCTGCCCATAGTGCAATGAAATTGGAAATCAATGGCAAAAGAAAGCACAAAACCTTCATAAACATAAGAAAATTAAATAAAACCCTGCTGAACAACAAATGAGTCACAGAGGAAATTAAAGAATAATTTAAATAGTACCTTCAACAAAATGATAATGCCAATATATGCCAGAAATGATGGGACACAATGAAAGCCATTTGACAAAGACCAACAGCCATCATGATAAAAACCCTACAAAAAGTCAGAGTAGTTGCTGTTTATCTCAATCAGATAAAAGGCATCTATGTCAAACCAACTGCCAATATCATAATAAATGTTCAAAACCTAAAAACTTTTACTCAACAATCACGAAGAAGACAAGTGTGTCCACTATCACCATTTCTGTTCAATGTGGTTCTGGGAATATTAGGTAGAGCAATTAAATAAGAGAAAGAAATAAAAGGAATGAATATAGGAAAGGAAGAATCTAAATTATCATTATTTGTTGATGACATCTGCTCTATACAGAAGACCCCAGAAGCTCCACAAATAGATGTCTAGCTTTAATCAACAGATTCAGTAGAATAGCTGGATAGAAAGTCCACAATCCAAAATCAGTAACATTTCTCTACACAAATAAATCTGCCAGAGAATGCAATAGTTAGAACTCTTGAAGGCATACCTATAGGCAAAAACTTCATGCAAAAAACCCTCACTGAACAGGAAATACAAAGAATCAATAACTTGAACGTCACCCTATTAAAAAGCTTTTGCACAGCAAAAGAAATCGCCAACAGAGTGAAAAGACAATCCACAGAGTAGGAAAAAATCTATGCAAGCTGTTCTCCAGACTACTAATACCCAGAACATATAAAGAACTGAAAAAAATCATACCCCCAAATTCAAAAACCCAATCCAAAAATGGGCAGCTGAAATTAATAGACACTTCTTAGAAAAAGTACAAATGGCAAGTAAATTACATGACAATATCACTGATCATTCAAGAGATACAAATTAAAACAATGCTGAGATTCTACCTCACCCCCAAAAAATAGCTATTATCAAGAAATCCACCAATAACAAATGCTGGTGAGGTTATGGGGAAAAAAGAACACTTCTCCACTCTTGGTGTAGTGACACAACCACTGTGGAAATCAGTGTGGAAATTTTTCAAGAAACTAGAATTAGAGCTTCCTTTGACTCAGCTCTTCCCTTTCTGGGTATCTTCCCAAAAGAATTAAAACATCATACCACAACAATATATGTCCACTCATGTTTATAGCAGCACAGTTTGTAATAGCTAAATCTTGGAAACAACACAAATGCCCATCAACCAATTAATGGCTAAAAAATTGTAGTTTCTTAGTACAGTGGAGTACTACTTAGCCATAGAGAAGGATAAACTTGAGACATTTCTAGCCAAATGGATGGACCTTGAGACCATATTCTTAAGTGAAATAAATTGGACACATACATGTAAATATTACATTGCTTCTCTGCTGTGAGAAACTGAAAGTGTAAATAAAATCCAAAATATGTAATAGTTATTATGAAATAGGAAGAAATTGTTCAATAGAAAGGAAGAGCTGGGGGAGTAAGGAAGGGAAAAGAAAAAAAGAGAACAAAATTATAAAATGGCAGCAAGCCTGTGTAAATGGGAGGGGAAGAAAGGCTTAATCAGGGGAAGGAGAGTAGGAAAACCAGAACTAAGATGTATCATGTAGAGGGATACACTCTGTGATGAATGTGATCAATATGCATATCTAAATTGTACCAATGAACTTATAATAATAACAAAGTAAAATGAAACAAACAACAAAAGCAGGCAAACCAATTGAAATCTATTAATATTAGGTGGCAGAATTATGTCCAAGATGAAGTGAATGGAACAACTTGACATATTGAATATATATTTCACAGATGGAATTGATAGTTACTCTGAAGGTTTAGTTGTGAGAGGGGAGACATATAAATGACAACGTAATTGCTGACTTGCCCAGTGGGTTAGAAGAAGCCACCAGCACCACTAAAAAAGACTGGGAAAGGATAATGTTTGGGGGAAAATTCAAAAGTTATACTTTGATCATATTATGTTAGAAGTGTCCTTGAGATATACAAGTTATAGAAGAAAGTAAGCAGTTGACAATACAAGCCTGGACATTTGGTGACCTAACAGAGGTGGAAATATACATTTTATGTCATCTTAGTATCAATAATATCAAAAACCATGAAAATAGAATCATATAGAAACAAAAATACAGAAAATTAGTATGCAGTATGTGAAAATTCTGGAGCCCAACAAATAGACTTTGGGTAAGAGGCAAAAGAATCTTCCCTAATTGATAGTTATTACATTTTAATTTTATTGTTTTTTAAATGTTTCTTTCCTTCTAGGATATAAATATAGGAACTTAGCTACCTTATTTTTGCTCTGGAAATAGGTAGGCTAGAAATAAACTTTTTTTGTGTATGGATGTATATATGATTATATCAGTGTCTATGCACAAAAGCAAATGAGAAATCAATAAAGGAAGAGTCAGTTAACAAATGGTTCTGAAACCACTGCTAGTCACAAATCAAATTTTAATCATCACTTTATAACATTCTGAAATAAATATTATTTAATAGTATGCATTGTAGTTCAACTATAAAAAAATGTGAGTCTGACTGAAAATTTTTGAATGTTGAGCAAGGACTGATCAGTGGAAAAGACTGCTACTCAGTGGACTCACGTGACTAAATAATTCTTCTCTTATTATTTTTGGTGCCCTTCTTATTTATATGAGAATTTAGGATAATCTGACTTGTTCCACTAATCTGTTAATTCTTAAAACCAGACTGTTGTAATAATTAGAACTTTATTGTATATGTTGACATTTAATACATCATCTATTTGTTTTAAAGATTATTAATTTTTAAAAATATAGAATTAAAAAATAGTGTCATATTTGCAAGCTTCTTAAAGAAATCATTTGATGTTTACCAGGATGGAATTAATCTATGGAGCATTTTAGAGAAACAGGCAAACGCTTTGCATTACAGCCTGTGTTCCTTTAAATTCCAGGACAAATGGCTGATATGCACACTTTAAAGGAGAGGAGGGCAATTCTGACTCAGTTTCACACGTTCAGTCCAAGGTCAGCTGGCTTGAGGCAGGGACGGTTTTGCAGAAGAGCACAGTGGAACAAAGTTGTTCACTCCGTGATGGTTGAGAAGCAAAACACAGGAGGAAGAGCAAAGAGGAAGTTGTCAGAAAACAGGTAAGAGTCTGTTCACATGCTCCCCTCCTCCCAACAAAGCCCCGCCTCATAATAACCCTTTCTGCTATGACCTCATCAAAAGCTTAACAAATTGATGAAATTAGTGTTTTCACAATCCAATGAACTCTTCAGGACTCTCTTAAACCAGTCAAGTTGATGCTCAAGATTAATAGAGGCCAGAAATGTTCATGGAAACCTGAAATCCCAGCACTTTGGGAGCTGAGGCAGACTGATGAAACTTTAAATACAGCCTGTGTAGCTTAATAACTTAGAAGACCCTGTCTCAAACCAAACAAATAAAAAGGTTTCTGGGATGTCACTCATGTGAAGATCCTAGGTTCAATCCCCAATGGTGGAGAAAAAAAATTTACTGGCCCATGCCATATACTTAGTTAACCCTAAGATAAGTTAAGAGTGAACATCAAAGTTTTGTTTTAAAAACTGCAGACGGAAAATGAAAAGGAAGCAGAAGAGAAGGTAAAGATGACAATATAAAATATAGTGGTTATTATTGGACTTCAGATTAAAAAATAAATTATAAATGAGAATATGAAAGAAATCATGTAAAAATTATAAATATGAGTATTCCAAATTAAAATGTTTGTAGATTGTAAGCATCACAAGCAAATTACCCACACTTAAAGAAATTGTTTTCCACTTCTGGGAAGATGGTGACCAGGTAAGCAGCAGAGAACGACTCTCCCGGAGGATTGCCACCCAGACACTGGATTATAGCAACATGAGAAGAACAAGAAAGAGAGAAGCAGGTTCCCCCGGTCCCAGGAAGAATTTGAAATGAGAGTTGAAGCCACCTTGAGACCTGCCCTCCCACCCCCTGCCGCATGTTCCTGACAGCAACGGGATGAGTCCATGGCTTCAGAACCCACTCTAAACTACTAATATGAGTACTAAGAGGAATATATATGAACCTTGTATGAACCCACAGTGACAAATTATACAAAAAGCATCAGTCGGGGAGACTAAGAGATGATAACATACTCTACACAGAAGACCTGAGAAACTCCTTCAACTGTCTCCTAGAACTAAAAACTAAACTTAGTACGTACTCTAGACTACCTCAGTGAGCACAGGTGGGGGAAACCTCATGCCACTTGTGCCCAGCATCATAAGTGAGCCCAATGCCCAGCTGTGTAAGGGGCAGGGTGTGGCAGCATTGGAGATCAAGATGTGGGAGGAGGTGAAAACCTGGAAGTAGGGTGCAGACCTGATCCTCTAGCTGTGTGGGGACAGGCTCCAAAGTATCATAGGCAGCCTGCAGGAAGACACTGGTGGCCTATGAGGGGACCCCAGGGGCCCTGACAGGGAGCTCAGCAGCTTGTGGGGGAAATGGGGCTCCCCGCAGGCTACATGAAAATTCTGAGGTCCTGGACTGGGCTCCCAGGTGCACAGGGACAGGGTGGAGCCTGACAGTCCATGGGGGTGAGCCCTCGAAGTCAACCAGGCCCCCCGGGCACATCTTAGGGTGGAGGCTGGCCATCTGTCAGGGAGACCCCGAGGGCCTCGAGGGCTTGTCAGTAGGGTGCTGATCATAGTGTGCCTGGGCCCCTGCTTAGGTACCATCATTGAGGTCAGGTGCTTTTACTAGTGCCATAGTAATTAGTGTATACCCATGTTTCTTGCAGCACAATCCAAAGCAGCCATGTGTCTTCCCAATGTGAGAGCATGAGGGAATGAATAAAACCAAAATATATACTTATTATCAAGAGGGAAGATGACTGATTGGGTAGGAGAACAACACAGGGGACAGTGGAGAAAATTGACTGATTAATTATACATGCCTTTATTTGTATATCTGAGTAACAAATGTGAAGATAACATTATGTAATGCAGCATCCATTGTTAATTCCCTACTATCTTCTCTATAATTTTGTATTTCCTTTATTGTTTTTGAGGTGTTCTGGTTTAGGTCTGTATGGTTGTTGATATGTCTCCATTCTTTTGTTTTTAAAATAAAAACAATATTATCCACAAAAACTTGCACATTTAAATATATTTTCTTTTTAAACAATAGTGCAAATAAATGTGGGTAGAAAATTACCATCTGGAAAATGAATAAAGAATTCATAGAAATAAAAACTAACCACTAAACACATACAATTTGGTACATCTCATTATTTTAAAAAACAGTATCCTCATTAACATGTTTAAAATTTTTATTCAGTGCTTAATATGCTAATCATCTGTTTAATATTCTATAATATGTAGAATGGTTGATACCTTCAACATAAAACATTAATAATACCTTATATAAAAGTAAAATTTATCAATTTACTATATTCATTGTTAGTCTACAAAATATATGTGTATTCCTCTCATTTTCTTCATTTTTCACTCTTGGAATTTTATTTGGGTAAAACCTTATTACATCTGGTATACATTAATTAGTGTGTTTCTATTCTCTCTCTCCCTCTATAGTAATCCACACG
Source organism: Dinomys branickii (assembly GCA_004027595.1). Classification (NCBI taxonomy): domain Eukaryota; kingdom Metazoa; phylum Chordata; class Mammalia; order Rodentia; family Dinomyidae; genus Dinomys; species Dinomys branickii. Next base: position 68,839 of record PVLD010007443.1, on the reverse strand, counting down.
GGTCTTCCAGACCAGTTTTCCAGAAAAGAAAATTATGATTTCACTTTTCTGCTACAGAATGTTCAATATTTTAAACATTGTACCTAGGACCAGATAAAATTTCTTCTATTAATTAGAAAATATTACTCAAAATTTCTTCTATTAATTAGAAAACATTACTCAAAGACTCTTCTCACACTTAAAAATTTAAAGCTTGAATTTATGTTGACTTATTGAGGCTTGAACCTTCTCCCAATTCTATGACAGTAATGACAGTAAACACAATTACCATTTAGTTTTCATTGGTTTGCTCTATTTATATAACTTGGAATAAGATTTATCAGGTTTGAAACTTTGTTCATATATGTTTTAACAAGCACATGGGCCAGGGATATATCTCAGTGGCGTAAGCATTTGCCTGGCAAGCTTAAGGTCATGAGTTCGGTTCCCGGTACAAAACAAACCAGCACAGTCTTTGACTTTAAGGTTTGTATTTTTGTAAAACCAGAGTATTCTCTTTCTATGTCTATTTTTATGAAATAATTTTGATAACTGAAATCTATTTACTGTAGATGAAACTTGTTTAAGAAATTGTAAGTCCTCATAACTTTTTGAAGAACATTTATTACCTCCTTATTTCTCAGGCTATATAAAAAAGGGTTTAATAATGGAATTACTATTGTATAAAATATTGCCACTGGTATATCTTTATCACCTTCATCAAATGGCCGAATATACATGAGAAGACAAATGTAGAATATTGAGACAGAGAGAAAGTGTGATGCACAGGTAGAAAATGCTTTACCTCTACATTCCTTAGATTTCATTTGGAAAATTGTGCAAAGAATATAGAGATAAGAAATCAAGACAGTGGCAATAGTAAAGATTTGAATTGGCATTGAAAAAATATATATCATTAGTTCATTAATAAAAGGGTCCATGCATGAGAGTCTATAAAGTGGAAGGATGTCACAAAAAAAGTGATTAATTTTATTAGACTTGCAGAAAGTTAACCTTAACAGAAGTCCTACATGAATCATAGAATGAAGATTACTAGCTATGAAGGTCCCAATAGTCATTTGAATGCAGAGTTTATTTGACATCATGGTATGGTACTGCAGAGGGCTGCATATGGCCACATAGCGGTCATAAGCCATTGCTGCCAGAAGAAAGCAGTCTGAAGTCTCGGCAAGACAGAGAAAATAAAACTGTGCCATGCACTCATAGAGGGAAATCTTTCTGTCCTGAGAAAAGAAGTTCTCTAGCATCTTGGGAGTGATGGCACAGGAACAGCAGGAGTCCATCAGAGCCAGGTTGCCCAGAAGGATGTACATTGGTGTGTGAAGGCGATGCTCCATGTAAATCAAGGCCACCAAACCTAGGTTTCCCACCATGGTGATGAGGTAGACAGCAGAGAACAGGATAAACAGAAGGATCTTCTGGTCTGAGTAATTTGTGAATCCTATGAGGATGAATTCAGTTGTCAAGGAATGATTTGTTTTAGCCATTTCTGTGTAAATTGTAAAGAAAACTAAGATTATGAGCAGAAGTGTCTAACTCATCCCTTGTAATTACCTTATGTACAAAAGGGAACAATTATCTGCTTCAAATCATGCTATGTATCTTGTGCTCCTATAAACTAGCACAATAACAGTAGGTCAATTCTTGTGAAAGAAATGTATCATGGAATATGTACACTGGATACTCTCTACTCATGGGTCATGAAATGTCTGCGTGAATGCCATATGGAAAAGCTTTTTCAACATAAATCATTCTATGTCCATCAATAAATTGGTAGCCAGTATATGTAATTTGCCATTTCCTAACATATAAAACAATTTAAGATAACTTTTTCTCCACACAAAAAATCAACAACTGCTACACATTATCCTATAAGATTTATGTAATATTTTTTAAAAAGGTTCTGCATATAATTTTTACTTGACTAAATGACTAATTCTTTAAAACACTGAACAAAATAACTGTGAATTTAAAAACTATTTTGTAGACCTTATTAACCTTTCCCAAATAAGTATTTTTTTAGATAAACTAGCTTTAATTTCTGAAAAATGATCGTCTGAACCTAAAGTATTCCCTTTTTTAAGTAAAAAAAGAAAAAGGAAAACATTAACAAAGAGTCACAAAATAGCATAAGAACAGTACAGTCAAAATTGAATTATAGACAAAGTGACGGGAATTAACAATGGTTGCTGTATTACATATTGATAACTTCAAAGTGTATGCTCAGGAAAACACATAGATATACAATCTTGATCAAACAACCTATCATTAACTGTTCTTTATCATAAAATGACAAGATTCAATAGTGGGACCATGTTAGCCATCCTACATATACATACATACATATTTGCCCCTTTCTTCCTTTTCTCCTGTCCCTCATCCCACTTACTCTTCACTTTTGATCAGATTCCCTTCATACCCCTAATTTATATTCCCACTTTCAGGTTCTCACACTAGTGATACAATACGTTTCTTGCATATGTTCCTCTGATTTATTTCCCTTATGAGTATGGTGTCTAACTGTGACCATTTGCCTGTAAGAGCCTCAAATTTGTCTTTCTTTATAGCTGAGTAATATTCCATTATATAAAAATGCCACAGTTTTTTTATCCAGTCCTCTGTGGATGGACGTTTGGGTTGCTTCCATAATTTAGCTATTACAAATAGCGCTGCTATAAACATGGGTGCACAAACATCGTGGTGATACGATGTTTTCAGATCTTCTGGGAAAACACCCAGAAAGGGAATAGCTGAGTTGTATGGGACCTCTAGACTTAGTTTGCTGAGGAATCTCCAAACCACTCTCCACAGAAGCTCTAAATCTATTGGAAGAGAAAGTAGGTAAAAATCTTGAAGACATAGGAGTGGGCAGAGTGTTCATACCAAAAATCAAACTGCAAGGGAAACACTTCAAAGAATCAGTAACTGGGACCTCATCTTACTGAAAAGTTTTTGCACATCTAAAGAAATCACCAGCAAAGTCAAAAGAAAACCCAAAAATTGGGAAAAAATCCTAGCTGACTGTCCCTCAGAGAAAGGTCTCCTATCTAGAACATATAAAGAATTAAAAAGCATGAACCTGTCCAAATTCAAAGACCCAATCCACAAATGGGCATCTGAGATGAATACACACTTCTCAGAGAAAGAAATACAAATGGCAAATAAATATATGAGAAAATGTTCTACATCTTTAGTCATTTGAGAAACGCAAATAAAAACAACATTGAGATTTCATCTCACCCTAATAAGATTGGCCAGCATCAAGAAATCATCCAATAACAAATGCTGGCGAGGCTGTGGAGAAATAGGAACTCTTCTCCACTGCTGGTGGGAATGCAGACTGGTGAATACAAAATAAGTATTTAAAGAAAGATCTATTTACCTTTTAAGACAGCATAAAAATATAGGACATCTTTGTATTTTCTCAATAAGTTTAATAAAATTTTTATATTAATCTTAACATGTTCTGGGTTGTACTCCTGTCTTGTTTGACAAATTTTTCCTCTTAATTACCCATTTGTCCTAATACTTTATGTCTATAGTTTTAAGTATCCTTTATGTAAGTATACACTTACAGCATGCATATTTTTTCATAATAAATTCCTATCTTATACTTTCTGAAACACCTTCTGTAGCAACTCTTGTTATCAGTTTTTTTGAGTATTATGGAGGTTCTTCATTTATATATTTAAATTTACAAACTTATCTATTCACAATCTATCAAAGATTTAGTGAAGTTCAATGAACATCTAAATTTATCACATATTTACTATAGTCTGGCAAGTATATTTCAGATGAAGAAACATTGTACATTTTTAAGACATAAAATAAACTCTATTTTCGTCCAGAAACTGCTAAAAATAATTGGTTTTAGCATGCGTCAGATAGACAATTTTGGAGAAAATCTGGCAATATGTATTCAAAGTGTAATGTTTTAAAAACATAGTTTGGTTAGTATCTCTGCTTCTGATTCTTATCCCACTGGACTTAATATATTGTTTTTTCTACTCAGTCATGTGTTAGTATGAGGTTCTTCCGGATTTTTATCACTAAAATCCTATACTCAAATGAAGAAAATAAATTGTCTTTCACATTCCAGGCCTATAATTCTAAAATCTTCCTCAGAATTATGATATTTTGTCAAATATTTGTAAGAATATAGAAATACATTTTATGATTATTTTAACAACACTTAGTGATAAATCCCTGAGAATACTTACCTGAATTCTGGTAAAGAGGCTTGCTTATCAGTGATTATCATTTTCTTTTTTTCATCATTTTCTTAAAAGGTATTGTATAAAAGTCTCTTCCCTGTTTCACAATATAATCATCTGTGTGAATAAGAAGTCAATCTCACTATACATTTCACAAATATTGCACATCTTTACAGACCCACCTGTGTATTTGCTGATAAAAATGTTACTTTTGAACTAAGGATTGTCAAACTTAACCACTTACTGTGCTTTGCTATTTCTTTTCATAATGTCCTCAATTTAGAGACAAACTAAAATCTAAATAAAATGTGAACACAATAAAAATATATTTACAGAAATACATATTTCTGCATATGTATAGCATAAGTAAATTAGAAATCCACCATCATACTTTGAGTTCAGAGTTAACAACACTTTACAGAGGCCGATTAAACATGTGACACTGTTTTAATGGAAATCAATAATAAAAGCTTTGGTCTTTAAAACATTGGAGTATAAATTGTGAAAATTTAGGATATTCTTTCTATTCACAGGTCGGTAACAATAATTATGTAGCTAACCTCCGAGCGAAATTTAATTTTTCCATTCATTTCTGAAGGGATTTGTTTGGCATTGCCTTTAGGGTATTTCTGCAGAGACTCCTGATGTGAGAGGAATTTCCATATTGAGGAAATGTGAGAGGAATTTCCATTTAGTTATTGTCTTATCTGAAATATATAATAGAAAGAAAAGATGTGTATTGATTACTTACAGTAGAAGTTAAACAGATTTGAAGAGAGATTTTGATTTATAGCAGTAAAATCTGTGGTGCTGTCAATAGAATTGCACCCTTCTTTGACTATCTAAAAAGAAAGGTACCAAATCTTACAGATTTACTCTCTGAAAAACTCTAACATTGTGTTCTTTAGTTTCACTTATTTGTGATAGAATAACGATAAAAATTATTAAAATATCATTGCTATGCAAATTTTGTAGATATTTCATTTGCACAACTCCATAAATTTGGAGATACGTGTACATCTATGAAACCATCATTATAATCAATGTCATAATCAGAAGTTTATTTTTTCTTTTCTCAGGGGGCTGTGGGTTGAACCCAGAGCCTTATTCATGCCAGGCAGGGACACTACCACCAAGCTATGCCATAGACTAAGGTTACTTTTCAACGGACCTCCTAGTTCTTTCTGTAGTATAGTCTTATGCCCTAAAATTGTTTTGGTTCCTCTTTATTCTTCAAAGCAACTCTTTGTCTTTTACTTGAGTATTCCAAGGGATCCAGGGACTGACTTTATATCATATGATTTTGTTTCATACCACTCACCTTTAAGAATCCACCTCCAGAGACAAAGTCATCACTTCTCTATTTCTCAGTGCACCAGGTTTCAATATTATTTGCTGAGAATTTACTTCTCAGATTAAATGCTCTTTGACATATTTATTTACCTAAATGCTATCCAGCTTTATATGAAGTGTGACGCCCAACATGAAGATGTCCTCAAATTTCTAATCTGCAAACTAATTATAGTCACCTATGATAAAAGAGCTTTTAGGCTTCATTTATATGTTCAGCCAGCAGTTCTTTATAGGGAAGTCTTGCTTACTCTCAGATGGCTTGATTTTCCTTTTGGGTATACACATGGCACACCTTTCATAATTCCGTGTAGGTCCTCCGTGAGTGCTAATTGGATTGGCTGCAGAAACTTCAATCAAATTAAATTTAAATTTGCAGAGATTAAACAGAAAAGTCATTGAACCTGACATTGGGCAGAGGAGCCTACTGTAGGAGCGAGGAAGAGCAAGAATTTGTACAGGAATAAGAAATAACCCTTCCCTTGTGGAGTTTCTAATTTAAGTAGCATAATCAACTACGCTGTAAAACTGTGTAGAGAGCAGCTCCAGCTGAGTGAAATATTAAAAGGAGAATCGCAGCTCCCCGCTTCCTCCGTGGGAGTGGAGCTGCCCCTCGGACAGCGGCGGGAACTCGGGTGAGTTGATGCCGCCTGCACACACCAGCTTTGGACCAGGCAGAGACCCAGACAGCTCTGGGGCCTGGGGTCCACTCCGTGCCCCGCCCCTCCTACCCCTCTCACCCCGCCCACCTGTGGAGCAGGGCTGCACCTGGGACGGCAGCAGGAAGAGTGAGCAGCTGCCGCCCCGCACACACCAGCTTAGGACCAGGCAGAGATCCAGGCGGCTCTGGGGCCTGGGGTCCACTCCTAACCTCTCTCCTTACCCCTTCGCTGTCAGAGAAGAGCTGCACCTCAGGCCGCTTTGGGAAACTCAGTGCAGCGCGCCCTCTGTCCCAACAGCTTGGGAGCCAAGGGCAGCCCCAGAAAACCCCAAGAGCTTTGGGTGCACCTCCCTGCCCCCACCCTGCACACTCAGGGGAGCTAAGCTGAAACTCAGACAGCTTCAGGGGACTCAGTGACTGCATAACTAGCCCTGTTCTGGTGTGGGACCTTGGCAGGATAGTGGCAGTATATGGAGACACAGTGACCACACCCACCCACTACTATACCCCAGTGGAAACAGGGCTGAAACCTGGTCAGCTTGGGGAACTCTGGGTGGGAAACAAGTTGAGCCATAGAAAACTGTGGGAGCATTGGGGATCACACCCTGCCCGCACACACACACCATTGAGGGATTCACACCTAGCACAAGGGACCTTTGGGTCCTTGTCCTGCTACTATGACATCACCCTGACAGTGAGGCTGAGCTCCAGGAAACCTATGCATCTCTGAAAAGGACAAAATGAAGAGCAAAATGCAATCTCAGTCCTCCATCACTCCAAGAATAAGTCCAGGAGATATCAACATAGACGAGCTTGAAAGCCATACACCTGGAATATTGGAAATGATAGCAGTTGAAGTAAAGAAACAACTCCATCAGACCATAGAGGACATCAGATCTGAAATCATGTCAGAGGTAAAAAAATGACAATAATGAAAGAATTACTTAGCACATCTGAAGACAAGATGGAAAAAATAGAGGAGCATAGCAAATTAATGGAAACCTTAAATGAACAGTATAGGAAACAACAGGAATGCATAAATCTGATTCAAACAGATATCCAGGTAATTAAAACTTTCGTCAAAAAATGGCAAAACCACTTGAATGAGGCTGAAGACAGACTTTCAGACGGTGAAGACAGCATTGCTTTGAATGACCGTGAAAGGAAGGATCTTATAAAAATAACAAGAAACCAAGAAATAACAATGCAATAGCTGCAAAATGAAGCAAAGGGAAACAATCTAAGACTCACAGGTATCAATGAAAAAGCAGGTGTCAGCACAAATGATATAAAAAAGGTATTGTAGAAGTAATAGCAGAAAATTTCCCAAGTATGGAAAAAGAATGGACATCTGGGTAAGTGAAACATATAGAACTCCTACTAGCCATAACCAAAATGAATCTACACCAAGACATATAGTGATCAAGATCCCAGAAATTCAACAAAAGAACAGATTATTAAAAGCTGTGAGAGAAAAGAAACAGATCACCTATAAAGGAAAGCCCATCAGAATCACGGTAGATTTCTCAGCACAAACCATCACATCAAGAAGAGCTTGGAGTGAAGTATTGCAGGTCCTGAAAGAAAACAACTTCCAATCCAGATTGATGTATCCTACAATACAACCTTCAAAATTGATGCAGAAATAAGATATTTCCACATTTGAGATAACTGAAGAAGTTTATGAGTGCCAAACCAATCTTACAAAGAGTTCCAAAAGATATTCCAGAAAGAGATAAAGACCACAACTTTAAGAACAATAACAGAAAGGAAACACCGAGCAGAACAAACAAGTAAACAGAGGGAAACAAGAGAAACCAACATCAGGAAAACAACACGACAGAGAAGCCAATACATATCACTTATAACCGTCAATATAAATGGACTCAACTCACCAACCAAAAGAACTAGTCTGGCAGATTGGATCAAGGAACAAAATCCACCAATATGCTGTATACAGGAAACACATTTAACTCAAAAGGAAATCCACAGGCTGAAAATTTAAGGATGGAAAACAATACTCCATGGGACAGGTACCCAGAAAGAAGCAAGTGTCTCTATTCTGTTTGCAGACAATGGGAACTTAAAACCAAGAACAATTAAAAGAGATAAAGAAGGTCACTACATACTTGTCAGAGGAAAACTAGCAATCGTAAACATCTATGCACCAGACAGAGGAGCACCCAAGTACATGAGACAAACAGACATGAAAAATGAAAAAAGCAACAACACAATCAGGAGGCTTCAATACCCCATTATCACAAGGAGATACATCAACTAGACAAAAATTAGCAAAGAAATAACAGAACTAAACCAAACATGTGAACAAATGGACTTAGTAGACCTTTACAGAGTCTTCCACCCAAAAGCATCAGATACATGTTCTTCTCAGCTGCACATGGGACATTCTCTAAAAGAGACCATATCCTGGTACACAGAACATGCTTAAGGAAATGGATGGTTATCTTTCTTCCAGTGAAGCATGTTTGGCCCCTTTGTCAAAGATAAGGTGGCCGAGTGTGTTTGTAGTTCTGTCTGTATCTTTTAATCTATTCCATTGATCTTCAGGTCTTTTTATTTGCCAGTACTCTCCTGATTTTATAACAGTAGCTTTGTAGTATATTTTTAAGTCAGGGACTGTGATGTCTCCTGCCTTTCATTTGTTGCCCCGGATTGATTTTGCTATTTTAGGCCTCTTCTGGTTCCAGAAGAATTTTAGAAATATGTTCTCTAGATCTGTGAGGTATACTAATGGTATTTTCATTGCGATTGAATTGAATATGTACAACAATTTTGGTAGTATGTCCATTTTCACAATGTTGGTTCTTCCTATCCATGAACAAGGAATATCTTTTCATTTTCTGAAATACTCTTCAATCACTTTTTTCACAGTACTGTAATTTTCACTGTATAGATATCTTAATTCCTTTGTTAGCTTGATTCCTAAGTATTTCATGTTTTAGATGCCAGTATGAGATTTGCGGTTTCTCTATCAGTCTGTTTCTTGTTTGTGTATAGAAATGCTATTGATTTTTAGGTGTTGACTTTGTGTGCATCTATGTTACTGAATTTGATTATTAAATCTATACGCATTTTGGTGGAGTGTTGTGGACCTCTATGTAAAGTGTCATCTGTGAATAATGATAATTTAACTTCTGCCTTGCCTATCCTTATTCTTTTGATTTCTTTCTTTGTCTAATGGTTCTAGCTAATGTTTCCAGAACTATATTGAGTAGGAGTGGTGACAGTGGACATCCTTGTCTTCTTCCTGATTTTATACTGAAAGCTTTTGTCCATTTAGTATGATATTGGCCATAGGTTGGTCACAGACAGCTTTTATAAGAGTGGGGAAAAGACCATCTATTCCTATTTTCTGTAGGGTTTTTATCATGAATAAGTTCTGTACTCTATCCAAAGCTCTTTATGCATCTTTTAAGATGATCATGTGATTTTTGTCTTTGGCTATATCGATATGGCTGTATTGTATTACATTAAGTGATTTGCCTATATTGAACCACCCCTGTATTACTGGGATGAATCCTACTTGGTCATAGTGTATAACCTTCTTGATGATTTGCTGCATTCTGTTTGCTAGTATTTTATTGAGAATTTTTAAATCTATACTCACTAGGAAGTTTGTCCTATAGCTGTCTTGTTTTGGTTGGTCCTTCTCTGGTTTTGATAGCAGGATAATACTTGCCTCCAGGAATGACTTAGGAAGAATTCTTTTCCTTTCAATTTCAGTAAGGAGTTTGAGAAGAATTCGCATTAAATCTTGTCTGAATTACTTGTAGAATTCAGCTGTGAATCTGTGTTGGTTTGGGGTTTATTCTTGCAAGGAGAACAATATAATACAGGACACATACTTTATATGATTATTTATAAGTCACCCAAAAAACAATATAGAAAAAAGTGCAGGAAATCTGTGCACACACTAAGACCAAGAAATCCAGCTAAGGCCTGCATCCTGCAACAATGTCCTATAGGAGTCCAGTTGAATACCTAGAGCTCATAATAATGCCCCCCACAAATCCAACTAGAGGCCCAGAGCCCACGACCACACCTCATGTATGTCTGTGCTGGGAAGTCCCAAAGGTCAGTGGTGGAATCTAGAAACTCTGTGCCAGCACAATGAAGGATCTCTGTTAGCAAGCTGAGGGATCTGCAATGGAGCCAGGAAGCGATGCTCAGAAGAACCAGAGCTCCCCCAAATGGTATTACAGCCATCCTCAGCATCAGTGAGGTCCCAAACTCCTCCGACGATTAAGATGGCTGAGTTCCCATCAGGGAAACCAATGTAGCAAGCTTCTCCTGGACACCAGCAGTGCATCATCTTCCCCTCCAGAGCCAGGAAGTGATGTTCAAAGTGATGAGCAGAGCTCTCCCAAAGTCAACCAAAGCCATTCTCAGTGCCAACGAGGTCCCGAGCTCCTCAGAGGATGAAAATAGCCAAGTTCATCAGGAAAGGCAGCATGACGAGCTCCTCCAAAACAACCAACAGCTTCCACCAGCTCCAACAGCCTTTCTCTGCTCCCAACAGCCTCAACTTGTCCTTCTCCAGTTCTACCTCTTATGCTGCTGGCAGCAGTTCCCAGGCGGGCCTCCCACACCCAGCACCAATGTTTACTCAGTTCAGCTAAGGATTATATGTTGAACACCAGTTATCAATCCAATACAAAGTCCATCAGGACATGGGCTTTATTCTTTCAAAAACCGAACTCTTTGATTCATTAATTCTTTGTGTTGTTTTTTAGGCTCCATTATATTAATTTCTGCTCTGATCTGTATAACTTCCTGCCTTCTTTGTGCTTTGGGTTTAACCCACTCTTTTTCTAGTAGCTTGAGGTGCAGCATAGGATTTTTTATTTGTGGTCATTCTGTTTTCCTTATGTGGGAATTTCTTTCTATACATTTCCCACTGAGCCTTGCTTTAATTGCATCCCACAGGTTACTGTAAGTTGTATATAAATTTTCATTTGATTGTAAATATTAATTCTTTAATTTCTTCTGTGACCCTTTCGTTGTTCAGGAGGGTATTATTTAATTTTCATGTGTTCATGGAATTTGTGCAATTTATTTTGTCATTAATTTTCAATTTCATTACACCATGGTCTGATAGTATGCATGAGATAATTTCAATTCCTTTGCTTTTGGTTAAGCATGTTTGTTATGGTTGATACATTGTGTCAACTTGGGAAGTCTAGAGGTTTGGCTGAGTGATTCAGCAGGAAGCCAAGGTGCTTACTTTGTACACATCCTGACCCTGTGGAAGAGGACAACATGTATAAGATCTACATGCCCCCTGGGTGGGGTAGGCTGTTTACAAGGTAAGGGAGAAAAAGAGACTGCTTGCATCCATTCCTCTCTTCTTGCTCTTCTGATTTTGCTGTGCTCTGCTGCCATGAACGTTTGCCCTCTGCCATGTGCCACTCTGCCTCTGAAGCAGCCAAGTATGGACTGAAACCTCTACAAACTGTAAGCTAAATAAACCTTTCCTTCATTTTGGGTGTTGGGTATTTTGTCTCAGCAGTGAGAAAAAAAGTAACCAAGACAGAATTTGGTACCAGCGGAGTGGGGTCATTGCTGTGACCATACCTGACCATGTGGTTCAAGAGCCTTTGGAAATTGCTTGTGGGAAGAGTTTGGAAAGGTTTGGAGATGTCTGGTCAGGGCTGGGAAGACCAGAAGGCTGATGGAAATCCTGCCGGTAAAGACCAGGTTCAGGAGGTTTCTGTTGGAAAGAAGGACTGCATTGGTTGTTGGACTCCAGATGATGTATATTATGTCATGGCAGAAAGTTTGTCTGCATTTTGCTCCTGTCCAGAGACTTTGCCTAAGACTGAGGTTAAGGGTGGCAGCGAAGTGATTAATATGGCAAAAAAAATTTCAAGGCAGTCGAATGTTGGGGCAGTGGCATGGCGATTGTTGGGGGCTTTTAGCCAGATCTGTATTGACAGTCAAGAGCAAATAGCCCAGCAGGATGATTTCAAATGTGAGTTTGGCCAAAAAGGAAGATCCAGTAAAGCTGTGGATTGCAAAGACAAGGCTGAGGAGATCTTTAATGCTATGAAGGAATAAGAGAATGGAAAAGATGGCCTGAGGGAATCACAAGCAGTAAGTATCCACCTTTTGCAGGCTCAAAACTGTAAAGGTGAGAGACCTTGCCTTGAGAAGGAAGCCAAAGTGTGCCATATTCAAGAATGGCGGCGGAGGCTGCACCAGGTTCCAGAATGGCAGAGGCATAGAGAATTTGCTCCTCAGCATTGGATTCAGTGTGCCCAGAGATCCAGGCACTCAAGCCCTACAGCCAAGAAAGAGGAAAGTTTGGCTACTGCTCCGGGTGGCAGCAGACCTTGGCATCATCCACGTGACCCTGGCTTTAGGTGCAAGGAGAATGCAAGAGTTCTGAGGTTAAAGAGGCTTCCACCCAGATTTCAGAGGGTCTGGGAGGCCAGGCAGTGTGCCCTGGAGAGGGCAATATATGAAGCTGTGTGCGTGAAGCAAAAGGTGCCCTGGAGACCTCAGAAGTTTAGAAAAGACAGCACTGTGGATCATCTAAGGAAAGCTGCAAAGAGGGAGCAAAGCGAGCATAAGAGAGAAGCCGTGGGAGCTGTAACCACTAGAAGTGCCATAGAGGTGGACTCATGCAAGCTCTTTGGATCACACAATGTGCCACAAGTTGCTTCAGATGCTGGATGTGGAATTAAAAGACACAATGTTAGCCCTGCTGGATTTTGGACTTGTTTTGATCCAAATGCTCTATATTCCTCTGTTGGTGCCATTTGGAAGGGTAATGTTTATTTTGTGCCTTTAAATGTTGGAAGTGTTTAATTTTAATTTGTACGGGGGTAAGATGTTATGACTCTGATACAGAGCATGTCTCTGTATCTGGAAACTGGTTTAAGGAAATGTATCTGATTGCCAAGTTCACAAGGGGGTGGAATGTTATGGTTGATACATTGTGTCAACTTGAGGAGCCTAGAGGTTTGGCTGAGTGATTCAGCAGGAAGCTAGGGTGCTTACTTTGTACACATCCTGAGTCTGTGGAAGAGCAGGGCATGGACACTGTGTGAGAGCTATATGTCCCCTGGGTGGGGGTAGGCTATTTACAAGGTACGGGAGAAAAAGAGGTTGCTTGCCGCCGTTCCTCCCTTTTTGCTCTTCTGGTTTTGCTGTACTCTGCTGCCATGAATGTTTGCCCTCTTCCATGTGCCACTCTGCCTCAGAATCAGCCAAGTATGGACTGAAACCTCCACAAACTGTAAGCTAAATGAACCTTTCCTTCCTTCATTTTGGGCGTTGGGTGTTTTGTCTCAGCAGTGAGAAAAAAGTAACCAAGGCAATGTTATATATGCCAGTACATGGTTTATTTTTTAAAGGTAAAAGAACAAAAACATATTAACAAATACACATATATTTATAATATAACAAAATATACAAGAAATACCAAATTTCAGACAAGGTGATAGGTAATTAACAATAGTTGTTGTATTACATATTGATATCTTCAAACTGATTACTCAGGTAAAAAAATATAGACATGTAACATGGATCAATTAAACATTAATTGTTCCTTTCAATAAAGCAATACAAGTCAGTAGTTCAACTATGTTAGCTATCCTGTGTGTGTGTGTGTGTGTGTATATATATATATATATATATATATATATATATATACATACATAATTTTCCCCTCCTTTGTTTCACTTTTCCCTCATCCCAATTCTTTACTTTTGAGCAGTTTGCTTTCATTTCACAGTATCTATTGTATCTCCTAATTTTTATATACTTTTTCAGGTTCTTACACTAGTGACACAATATGGTGTTTACACATGCTGATCTATTTCGCTTATAAGTATGGTCTCTAGTTGTGTCCATTTACCTATAAAAGCCTCGAGTTTATCTTTATAGTTGAGTAATATTATGTTATATAAAAAAACCACAACTTTTTTATCCATTCCTCAATGGATTGGTATTTGGGTTACTTCTACAATTTAACTGTTATAAATTATGCAGGTATAGCCATGGGTGCACATATATCACTGTAATATGATGTTTTCAGTTCTTCTGGGAATATATCCAGAAGGGCAATAGCTGGGTTGAATGGGATCTCTAGTCCTAGTTTAATGAGTAACTTCCAAACTGATTTTGACAGTATTTTCAGTAGTCCACACTCCCACCAGCAGTGAAAAAGGATTCCTTTTTCCCCACAGCCTCACCAGCATTTGTTATTGGTTGATTTCTTAATGATAGCCATTCTTTCTGGGGTGAGATGGAATCTCAGTGTTGTTTTATTTTGCATTTCTCAAATCACTAATGATGTTGAACATTTTTTCATATATTTATTTACCATTTGTATTTCTTTATCAGAGAAGTGTGTATTCATCTCAGATGACGATTTTTAGATTGGGTCTTTGAATTGAGGGGGGCTGGGTTTTTAAATTCTTTATATGTTCTAGATATAAGTCCTTCCTCCGAGGGACAGTCAGCTAAATTTTTTACCAGTTTGTGGGTTTTCTTTTTACTCTGCTGGTGATTTCTTTAGATGTGAACAAACTTTTCAGTAAGATGAGATCACAGTTGTTAATTCTTTGAACTATTTCCTGTGCAGTTTGGTTTTTGTTCAAGAAACCTTTGCCAACCCCTATATCTTCAAGATTTTTAACTACCTTCTCTTCCAGTAGACTTTGTGTTTCTGTTTTAGTATTGAGGGATGTGATCCATTTTGACTTCAGTTGGGTACATGTTGACAGACATGTGGCTGGTTTCAGTCTTCAGCAAGTGGCAAGCCTGTTTTTCCAGCACCATTTATTAAAGGGGCTATCATTCTTCAGTGACTTGCTTGGCCACATTCTCAAAGATTAGGCGGCTAAGTGTGTTCATGACTGGGGCTATTTCTTCCAATCTGTTCCACTGATCCTCAGGTATGTTTTATAGCCAGTACCAGGTTGATTTTATTATAGTAGCTTTATAATATAATTTCAAGTGATGGATTATGATGCCACCTGACTTGTCTCTGTTGCCCAGGATTCCTTTTGCTATTCTGGGTCTCTTCTGCTTACAGATGAATTTTATTAATGCTTTCTGTAGATCTGTGAGGCATACCAACAGTATTTTCATTGGTGTTATGGTTGATACATTGTGTCAACTTGGGGAGTCCAGAGGTTTGGCTGAGTGACTCAGCAGGAAGCCAGGGTGCTTACTTTGTATTCATCCTAAGCCTGTGGAAGAGGAAGGCATAGAATATATGTGAGTGCTACCCACCCCCTGGTTGTGGATAGCCTGTTTACACTGTAAGGTAGCAAAAGAGGCTGCTTCCCCACCATTACTCCCTTTTGCTCTTGTGGGTTTTGCTGTGTGCTGCCTCCATGAACATTTGTCCTTTGCCATGTGCCACTCTGCCTTAGAGCCAGCCAAGTATGGAATGAAACCTCCACAAACTGTAAGCAAAATAAACCTTTCCTTCCTTCATTTTGGGTGTTGGGTATTTTGTCACAGCAACCAAGTAACCAAGACAATTGGAATTGCATTGAACCTGTACAACAATTTCAGTAGCATGGCCATTTTCCCAATGTTGGTTCTTCCTATCCATGAGCAAGCAATGCCTTTCCATTTACTGAAATGCTGTTCGATCTCTTTTTTTCAGAGTACTGTAGTTTTCACTGTATAGATCTTTTACTTCTTTTGTTAGACTGATTCCTAAATATTTCAGTTTTTTGGATGCTGTGTTGAAAGGTATGGTTTCTTAATTTCTCTATCAGTGGGTTTGTTGTTTGTGTATAGGAATGCTATTGATTTTTGGGTGTTGACTTTGTATCCAGCTATGCTACTGAATTTGTTGATTAGTTCAAGGAATTTTCTGGTAGAGTTTTTGGGATTCCATATGCAGTATCATGTTATATGCAAATAGTGATAATTTCACTTCTTCATTTCCTATCCTTATTCCTTTTATTTCTTTCTCTTGTTTAATATCTCTAGCTCATGTTTTCAGCACTGTGTTGAATAGGAGTGGAGACAGCGAACATGCTTATCTTGTTCCTGATTTTAAAATGAAAGGTTTCAGTTTTTGTCCATTTATTGTCATGTTGGCTATTGGTTTGTCATAAATGGTTTTGATCATATTGAGATAAAAACTATCTATTCCTATTTTATGTAGGCTTTTTATCATGAATACATGTTGGACTTTATCAAAAGCTGTTTCTGCATCTCTTGAGATGATCACGTGGTTTTTGTCTTTGACTCTATTGATATAGTGTATTACATTTATTAATTTGCCTATACCGAACCATCCATGCATTCTTGGGATGAATCCCATTTGTCGTGTCATTTTCTTTATGACTTACTGCATTTATTTGCTCGTACTTTATTAAGTATCTTTGCATCTATGTTCTAGGGAGATTTGTCTGTGGTTCTCTTTCTTGGCTGGGTTTTTCTCTGATTATAGTATTAATATAATACTTGCCTCCAGAAATGAGTTAGGGAGAATTGCTCCATTTTCAATTTCATTGAAGAATTTGAGAAGTATTGGCATTAAATCTTCTCTGAATGTATTGTAGAATCCCACTGTGAGTCCATCAGAACCTGAGCTTTTCTTTGTTGGTAAGTTTTTAATCATGTTTTCAATGTCATTAATTGATATTGGGTTGTTCAGGATTTTTATAACTTCTTGATTCAACTTTGGTAATTTGTACATGTGTAAGAATCTGTCCATTTCTTAATTTTCTATCCTATATGATTAAAGATTTTCAAAGTAGATATTAATGATATTTTGAATTTATATAAGACTGATAGTGATTTCATCCTTTTCATTCCTTATTGCATGAATTTGTGTTTTTTCATTTATAAAGTCTTTTCCTTTATAAAGTTGTTTGTTTTATTAACTTTATTTTTCAAAGGATCAATTCTTTGATTCATTTATTTTTGTAATGCTTTCTTCATCTCAGTTGCACTAATTTCTACCCTGATTTTTATAATACCTTCCCTTTTTGGGATTTGGGCTTCACTTGTTTCTCTTTTTCTAAAAGTTTAAGGTGCTGCATTAGCTATTTATTCGTTCTCTTTGTTTTCCTGATATGTGAGTTCACCACTATAAATTTTCCTCTGAGGACCGCTTTCAGTGTATCCCACAGATTCTGGTAAGTTTTTTTTTTTACATTTTCATTTGTTTGTAGGTATTTTTCAATTTCTTCTTTAATTTCTTCTGTAGCCCTCATTGGTTGTTCATGAGGTTGTTATTTAATTTCAAAGTGTTTATGGAGTTTTTGGAGTTCCTTTTGTCATTAATTTCTGATTATAGTGCATTATGGTCAGTGTCTCGGTTACTTTACTCTTGTTGCTGAGACAAAATACCCAACGCCCAAAATGAAGGAAGGAAAGGTTTATTTACCTTACAGTTTGTGGAGGTTTCAGTCTATACTTTGTTGGTTCTGAGGCAGAGTGGCACATGACAGAGGGCAAACTGTTCAGGGCAGTAGAGCACAGCAAAAAAAAAAAAAAAAACATCAAAAGAGAAGAATAGCTGCAAACAGTCTCTCTCCTTCCCTTACATTGTGAACTGGCCAACCCCACCCAGGGGGCGTGTAGCTCTCACACAATGTCCATGCCCTCCTCTTCCACAGGCTCAGGATGTGTACAAAGTAAACACCCTGGCTTCGTGCTGAATCACTCAGCCAAACCTCCAGACTCCCCAAGTTGACACAATTTTTCAACGGTAACAGTCAGATAATGTGCATGGAATAGTTTCAATTCTTTTGCATTTAGTTAAGCATGCTTTATGGGCTAGATTGTGGTCTATTTTAGAGAATGTCCCATGTGCAGCTGAAGAGAATGTGTGTTCTGATGCTGTGGGGTAGAATACTCTGTAAACACCTACTAAGTGCACTTGTTTCCAGATTTGGTTCAGGTCCATTTTTCTCTGTTGATGTTTTGTCTAGTTTACCCATTGTTTTGTGTCATTGGGGTGTGTAGGTCCCCTATTACCATAGTATTATTAGTTATTTGGATTTTTCATGTCTATTGAGATATGTCTTATATAGTTTCATGCTCCAATATTTCACGCATACAGATTTATGATGGTTATCTCTTCCTCTTGCAGTTTTTCCTAACAAGTATGCAGTGACCTTCATCTCTTTTGATTGTTCTCAGTTTGAAGTTTACATTGTCTGAAAACAGATTAGCTACCCCTGTTTTTTTCTGGGTTCCTGTTGCATGGAGAATTGTTGTCCATCCTTTGACTTTCAGTCTGTGGCTTTCTTTTTGAGTGAAATGCGTTTCTTGTATACAGCATATTGTTGGATTTTGTTTCTTGATCCACTCTGCCAGTCTGTTTCTTTTGACTAGTGAATTGAGGCCATTTTTATTAATAGTTATAAATGATATGTATTGGCTTATCATTCTCATGTTATTTACTGGCTGTTAGTCTCCTAAATTTTCTCTCTGTGTAATTTTTTGCTCTGTTTGGTGATTCCTGTCTATTGTTGTTCTTGCAATTGTGGTCTTTTTTATCTCTCCCTAGAATATCTTTTAGTAATCTTTGTAAAGTTGGTTTGGCACTAGTGAAGTTCTTCCGTTTTTCTTTGTTGTGGAAATATTTTATTTCTCCATTAAATTTGAAGGATCATTTTTCAGGTTTCATCCATCTGGGTTGGAAGCTGTTTTTTCTCAGGACCTGTAATACTTTCCTCCAAGTTCTTCTCGACTGGATGGTTTGTGTTGAGAAATTTGCTGTGAATCTGATGGGCTTTCTTTTATAGGTGATCTTTCTCTTTTCCCTAGCAGCTTTCAATATTCTGTTCTTTTGTTGTGTATCTGGAATCTTGATTATCATATGTCTGGGTGTAGTTTTACTTTGGTTATGACTAGTTGTAGTTCCATAAGCCTCACTTACCTGTATATCAGATTCTTCTCCCATGCTTGGGAAATTTTCTGCTCTTACTTCTGCAAATATTCTTTTTATGTCATTTATGTTGCGTCCTGGTGTTTTATTAACACTTACTAGTCTTACATGATTTTGCCTTGTCTTGCAGATTTTCAATTGATTTTTCCTGGTTCCTTATTAATTTCAAGAGATCCTTTCACAATCATTAGCTGCCTTGTTGTCTTCAAGATCTGAAGTTCTATGTTTGGCTTCATTCAAGCAATTTTGCCAGATTTCAATGGTAATTTTGATTTTCTGGATGTCTCTTTGAATCTATTTCATGCATTCTAATTCTTTCCTGTATTGTTCATTGAACATTTCCATCAATTTCCTATGCTCATCTATTTTTTATATGTCTTCTTTAGATATGCTGAGAAATTCTTTCATTATTGTTGTCATTTCACTTTTTACTTGAGAAATTATTTCTGATTTGATTTCTTCTGTGGCCTGATGGAGTTCTTTTTTTACTTTTGTTGCAATCATTTCAGAGATTTCGTGTGTGGCATTACCAACTTCTCCTGTGTCAGTGTCTCCTGAACTTGTGAGTGGGGTGGCATTCTGACATTGCATTTTGTCTCTCATCTTGTCAATTTTAATGCCAGAGGCAGAGGACCCAGTCTCACTCTTCCCTGCAAGATCAGCAAAGGTTGCTAGCATCACTAGTTTTTCTAGTGGGCACCTTACACCTCAGTGGCTCCAGAGATGGGCTGCTCAGGCCAGGTCATCTGGTAGTTGGTGGAGTGTACTTAGTTCTCCCAGGTCTCAGACACAATCCGTGATGTTAGTGGATTGCAGACACCTGATCCAGTGGCCCCAGGCAACTCAGGGCATGCATAGGACCCAGATGTGGGCTGCACTGGTGGCATGATCGGTGACTGAATGGTCCTATGTCTTGAGGCAACTCAGGGCATGCACAAAGCCCAGATGTGAACTGTTGTGTGAGCAGTTTGTGGACCACCTGATCCAGGATCCCCAGGCAGCTCAGGGCATGCACAGGGTGGGCCCAGACTTGAACCACAGTGTTAGTGGTTCATGCACCATCTGGGCCAGTGTCTCCAGGCAGGTTATGGCACATGGCAGGGCCAGATGCAGACTGCAATGGTGGCCAGATCATAGTCTGCCTGCTTTACTGTCTCTAGGAAGTTGATGGGGTGTACCTGGCTCTCTCAACAGTCAGCCAGGAACTACAATGTCATCGGAGGGCAGACTGCCTTATCCAGCCTCCCCAGGCAGCTCCCATGGTGTGTTTTAGAGAACATCCCATGTGCAGCTGAAGAGAATGTGTACTCTGATGTTGTTGGGTGAAACATTCTATAAGGGTCTACTAAGTCCAATTTTCACAAGTTTGGTTAAGTTCTGTTATGTCTTTGCTGATTTTTGTCTAGTTGATCTATCGCTTTATGACAATGGGGTGTTAAAGTCCCCTTTTATAATTGTGTTACTGCTTTTTGCGTTTTTCATGTCTGTTAAAATTTGTCTTATATAGTTGGGTGCTGCTGTATTTGGTGCAGAGATATTTATTATTGTTGTCTCTCCTCCTGAAGTTTTCCCCTAAGAAGTATGCAGTGACCTTCTTTATCTGTGTTGATAATTCTTGGTTTGAAGTTCCCAATGTGTGAAAAAAGAAAATGTACACCACTTTTTTCTGAGTTCCTGTGCTAGGGAGTATTGCTTTCCATCCTTTGATTTTTCAGTGTATGAATTTCCTTTTGAATTAAAAGTGTTTCTTGTATACAGAATGTTATTGGATTTTGTTTCTCAATCCACCCAGCCAGCCTGCTTGCTTTGACTGGTGAACTGAGCACATTTACACTGATGGTTATAACTGATATGTATTGGTTTATGTTTGTCATGTTATTTTCCTGCTGTTGTTTCCCCTTCTTTTCCTCTATTTAATTGCTTGCTCTCCTTGGCAGTTCCTTTCTGCTGTTGTTCTTGAAGGTGAGGTCATTTTTATCTCTTCCTCGAATGTCTTTTGTACTCTTTGTAGGTTGATTTTTCACTCATCAGTTTCTTCACTTGTTTATCCTGGAGATATTTTATTTTTCCATTCATTTTGAAAGTTAGTTTTGTAGGATATATCGGTCTGCATTGGAAGTTCTTTCGTTTCATGACCTGAAATACTTCACTCCAAGCTCTTCTTGACCTGATAGTTGTGTTGAGAAATCTGCTGTGATTCTGATTGGCTTTCCTTTATAGGTGATCTCTTTCTTTTCTCTAACAGCTCTTAATATTCTGTTCTTTTGCCAAATTTGTGGGATCTAGATCACTGTATGTCTGGGTGTACATTTAGTTTGGTTATGACTAATTGGAATAGTTTCTTCCTTACTTATCTGTATGTCTGATTCTTTTTCCGTACTAGGGAAATTTTCTGCTATTACTTCTGAAAATAGTCTTTTCATGTCATTTGTATTGACTCTTGCTGTTTCATTGACATCTATTAATTTTGTATTGTTTGTCTATGTGTTGTATTGCAGTTGTTGGTTATGTCCTCTTCCTTGTTATTTTTAAGAGATCCTTCCTTTCATAATTATTAGCTGCAATGCTGTCTTCGAAGGCTGAGAGTCTATCTTCAGCTTCATTGAAACAATTTTCCCAGCTTTTCATGGAATTTTTAATTTCTTGGATATCTGTTTGAATGTTTCATGCATTATAATTCTTACCTATATTGTTCATTCTAGGTTTCCATCAATTTTCTATGCTCGTCTATTTTCTTATCTATGTCTTCTTTAGATGTTCAGAGCAATTCTTTCATTACTTTTTTTACCTGAGAGATTATTTCTGATTTGATGTCTTTTATGGCCTGACGGAGTTATTTCTTTGCGTCAATTACTATTATTTCAGAAATTCCAGGGATTTGACTTCCAAGCTCTTCTGTGTTGATGTCTCTTGGACTTATTCTTGGTGATGTGGAGGCCTGAGAATGCATTTTTCTCTTTCAGTTTTTCATTTTCAAAGATCCAGAGTTTCTCTGGAGCTCAGCCTCACTCATTCAATGGTGTGGGAGTTGTGGGGCAAGGACCCAAAGGTCTCTGGTGCTTACTGTGGCTCTTGAGAGGGTGTGTGTGTGTGGGTTTCAGGCACTGATGCTTGCAGTGCTGGTGGGACATGGGTGGGTACACCTTTCTGGAGGCTTCCAAAGCTGTCTGGGGATCAGCTTGGCTCCCACGTGTGGTTCCTGAAGCTGTCCAGTGTCCTTCCTGGCTTCTGAAAGGGTACAGGTGTGGGCAGTTCATGGTCACTGAAGCTTCTGACTGCCAAAGACTCAACCTGGTTCCCATACCAGTGGGGGAGCGGAGAGGGTGCAGCCACTCAGATTGGTGAAGCTGTCCAGCAGCTCCCAGAAAGGCGTAGGAGGGCATGATCCCCACGGCACCAGAAGCTGCCTGGGACACAGCTCTGTCTCCACACCTTTGGAGGGAGGGGTGAGGGCACAGTCACTGAGGCTGCTGATGCTGTTTGAGTTTCAGCGTGGCTCCTTTGAGGTGTAGGGCGGTCATGTCTTGAGCACTGAGGTCCTGAAGTTGTCCGAGGCTCAACCTGGCTCCCACACTGGTGGGGGAGGCACAAGAGCACAGTCACTGAGGCTGCTGAAGCTATTTGGTGCTCAACTTGGTTCCCGAAAGTGTGTGGGGGATATGAGGCATGGTCTCCCAGGCCCCTGAAACTGTGTGAGGCTCAGCCTGCCTCTCATGATGGTAGGGAGGGGCAGGAGTTGCTCACCTAGGTTCCTAGATGTCTGATGTTTAGCCTGGCTTCTTCAAGGTTGTGGGATGGGGTCATGGTCATTGAGACTCCTGAAGCTGCCTGGGACGCAGGGGGTTCCCACACTGGTGGAGAAGGGGCGAGGGCACAGTCAACAAGGCTGCTGAAGCTGTCCAAGGTTCAACTTGGCTGCTGCGAGGGTGCCAGAGGGTAACAGAGCATAGTCACTGAAGTTTCAGAATCTGTCTGGGGCTTAGCCTGGCTCCCACAGCAGTTCATGAGGAGCGAGAGCACAGACACACAGACACAGAGGCTGTGCCCATATTGGTGGGTGAGAAGCAGAGGCAGCTCAATGAGGCTCCTAAAACTTTCCTGGGTTCAGCCAGTCTTCCACACATGTGTGTGAGGACTTAAATTATTTTCTTGACCAATTTTTCATGCTTACATATGATAATTTGAACAACTAATTTGAAGACAACAGTATGCAATGTGACAACCATTGTTGAATTCCTACCATCTTGTTTAGTGATGCTCTGTATCCTTTCTAATTTTTTATTACTTTTTATTGTTTTTAATTGTTCCTATTATCTTGTTTTGAAATCTTGTATCATTTTTATTGTTTTTGTGTTGTTTTCTTTTGTCTGCATTGTTGCTATTTTTTCTTTTTAAAATAAAATAAGGCTAATATTGATAGAGAAACACAAAATACTACGAATAGCCGCTACCTGACACCAAACTTTGTTACAAAACTACAGTAACTAAAAAGTGTGGCACTGGGATAAGACAGGCATGTAAAAGACCACAACAGAAATTCAATAAATAAATCGACTCAGACTTAGCAACTGATCTTCCACAATGATCTGGAGCATATACAGCTGTTTAAGGTAGTCTATCCAATACACAGTATTGAGAAAGCTTGATAACCACAAGCAGAATAATGAAACTGAACTTTTATCTCATCTGACAAACAAAAATCAACTAAAAAAGATTGAAGAGTTAAATTCAAGGCTTAAACCCTAAAACACTATGATGGTTTACCCTTACAGTCAACTTGGTTGGCATAAGTAGTAAGGAATGTTTCTGGGTGTGCCTAGGTGGATCGCAGAGGTTTGACTTCACCCCTTCTGCTTAGGCTTGTCTGTTTTCTCTGGTTCCTGAATGCGGTGAGTTGAGTGCCTTGTTCCTGCCATGCTTTTCTTCCTTGAAATTTCTGCCTTGAAGCAAGGAGAACATGAATTACCTACTGAAATCATGAGCCAAAACACAGTTTCTCCTTTAAGTAAATTATTTATCACTTAGTACAAAAAATTATTCCAAGAATGGGGTCATTGCTGTGATTATATCTGCCCTTGGGGCTCAGAAGTTTCTCAGTTTGTTTGAGAATTTTGAAAAGTTTTGAGGTTCTAACAAAGAAGACTTTGAATGCTCTAAGGAAAATTTGATAAACAATTTGGGACAGCCTTCAGAAGACCAGAATTCTGGGAGTGACATGAAGATTAAAGACTGTGATCGTGAGGTTTCATATAGAAAAAAGGGACTCTATTGAGAAAGGAAGTAAATGCCACATTATATTTTGACAAAGAACTTTTACATTTTGTCCAGACTTTGTGTGAGGCTGAATTTTAAAATGGTTAACTAATTAATCTGGAAGAAGAAACTTTAAGACAATACAACATTCAAGACTATGGCATATGGAGTTCTGGATGCTTTTTAGCCAGATTAACAATGAAAATCAGAGGCAAAAAGCAGAGCTGAAAATTTGCAGTTTGACTAGAGAAGAACCACATTTGAATTTGGGGCCAAAGAGTGTGTGTCTGTTAAGATTAGCACCATTAAAAATGTGCCAATTAGCTAGGTGTAGTGGTGCATGTTTGTATTCACCAGTGGGTTGCAGATTGCGGCAGGAGGATTGCAAGTTTGAAGCCAACTTGGGCAAATTAGTAGGATGATATCCAAAAATAAAAATTTTAAATGACTGGTATTTTGGTCACTTTCTTATTGCTGAGACACAAAATTCAACACCCACAAACTAAAGAAAGAGAAGTTAATTTCAATCCATGGTCACGTGGCTCCATGGCAGAGACAGCATGATAAAAGAGTTTGTTAGAGGAAAGCTCCTCACATCATGGTGGCCAGGAAGCAGAGATCAAAGGAAGGATGTGAGGTGGGAGATACACCTCTCATGTTATGTCCCCAGTGGAGTGCCTTTTGCACCTCCTCTGACGAGGCCCACTTCCTAGCAGCATCCTCAACTGTGGATTCGTGAGTGGCTGAATTCACGAATCAGCATAGTACTCTTATGATCCAACCACTTTTCAAAAGGCAGACTTCCTAACACATGAGGCTTTGGGGAACATTTCACATCTAAATAATAATAGATGAGGATGTAGCTCAGTGCTTCCTGGGTTCAGTCTTCAGGACTACTGCCCTCCCAAAAGCCACATACTTTGCACTGGGACAATAGGAAAGATGCCTCAAGGGCATTTCATGAATTATCCCATATCCAATCCCCCCTATCACGGACTCAATGGTTAAAAGTGCAGACTCCTTTAAAAGAATTTGCTTTGATGAGGTACTTCCTTGGGCCCCCCCTCAAGCAGGACCATCTAAGGAATTGGTTCCTAGGAATTCATTTTATAGTACACAGCTCATACTTACACACCCATTTGTTACTGAACTATTTACAACCACACTTTACCACATAATGTATAATTATTTTGTGCTCTATAAATGTCTGTTAGGATCACTTTTTTCTGTAGCATAGTTTAAGTCCAATATTTCTTTATTGATTTCCTGTCTGATTTATCAGCCCATTGATAAGTGAGTTGCAGTTTCTAGTTCTACTTTTTACCAGTCGTGTTTGAGTAGTCTTGAGTTAGGTACATAGATATTTTCTACTGTTATTTGCTTTCTTAAAGTTTATCTCTTTATAATCACATAATGATCTTCTTTGTCTATAGTTTTGTCTTTAAATCTAAGTTAATGCTGCTCAGTTTTGGTTTCCATATTCATGAGATTTCTTTTTTCAATTTTTCAATTTTAGTGTATTTGTTGCTATAGTGATTTTCTCATAAATAATATGTTATTTTCTAATACTTTCCACCAGTCTAAATCTTTTTACTTGGGTACATTATTTATATGCAAGGTTATTATTATTTTTTATGGACTTTGGTCATTTTATTTTTCCTAGATGTTTTCTGTACCTTTATTTATTCATCTCTCATTGTTAATCTTTGTGATTTGGTGGTTTTCTGTATTGGTAATAGTTGATTATTTTCCTTTCTATAGTGAATTCTATACTTTTGTACATTTTTATGTTCATAGGTAGGGTTATTTTCTTCTAAATATAGGTTATTTTCTTCTAATAAATCATTTCAGCATTGCTATTGGGCTAGAATGTATTGATGAATTCTCTTTTTTTGCTTGTCTTGGAAATTGTTTATTTTTTTCCTCTTTTATTTAAGGAACCTTTGATGGATGTTATTTTTTTGTTGGCAGAGTATTTTCTTTCAGAAGCTTGAATAAATCATCCTGTTCTCTTCTAAACTATCAGGTTTTTGCTGAGAAATCTGTTTATCTCAGGCATTTTCTCTTGTCTGTGCCTTGATACTTTCATTATTTTTAAAATTTTATCTTTGACTTAGACTTTTTGATACTTTGATTATCATGTACCTCAGAGAGGAACTTCTTTAGTTTCTTCAAATCTATTTGAAGGTTTTTGTGTTTCTGGACCTGGATATTTATATTTTTAGCAAGATTTTTGAAAGCCTCACTATTTCACTAAGTGCAATTTTCTCTGTATTTTCCTTGTCTTTTCTTTTTGTAAAAATTACAAAATGAAAAATTCTGATTGCTTACTGGATTACTACAAGTCTCACCTGTTTTCTTTTCTTTATTTCTTATTATTGGTCTTATTGACTTTTTCAAAAATCTCTCTTCAGGCTCAAAAATTATTTCTTCTGTTTGATCTAATCTCTTGCTAAGTCTCTCAACTGTACTTTTTTCTTTTATTGACCTCTTCGGTTCCAAGGCTTCTCTTTGGTTCTTTTTCTATGATCATTACAACGTTGCTGCATTTTTTGTTTAGATCATATTTGATCTCTAATGTTGTGGAATTGTTTGTATTCTCAGGTATCTCAAGTTCACTCTGAGTCATTATTTTCAGTTCTTTTAAGGTAATTAATCTACCTTCTCCTATTTGTGGCCTATTGCTAGAGTTTTGTTCACTTGAAGGCATCATGCTACCTTAGTTTTTCATGCTTTTTGTATCATTATGTTGATGTTTGCACATGTAGGTGATTACCAGTATCTGATGACTAAGTTCGTATCATCATAAGCTTCAGTGGCCCTAACCACTCAAAACAGGTATCCCAGCTGCTTCCTAGGAATCACGATTGTGTGTGGTTCTGTCAGGATGCTTTCCAGAGAGCCTCAGTTGTTTCATCTGCTCAGGGTAGGCTTCCTGGGGAATAGAGATAGGTAAATGGAGTCACTCAACAGTTTTCCAGAGCACAAGAAGGTGGTCAGAACTTTCTAGTTGCTTCCTAGGGCTGGAGGCTGATGAGCAGCGCTTCCTATGTGTTTCCTGATTCTGTGGGAAGGTGGATAGGATTACCTTTCTGCTTTCCGGGGCATTTCGGGGTTAAATAACTCATAATATGCCACACAGTTATTTTGTGGAGCTTCAGGAGAGTGGGCAATTCTACCTGGATATTTTGAAGGTTGTTAGAGAATGACAGGTAATAACCAGTAGCTTCCTAGTGTCTCCTGGTTACTTTGCTGGACTATGAGAAAGTGGGATCTCAGGATGGTGCTTCTGAGCAAGAGTTTGGCTTGTAGATGATACTCAAATTAGCTAGACTATTAGCTAGGCTCTTTCTCTTAGTTGATATAGCGATGTGTACCTCAGATAACTACCAAACTGAGTTTGGAATCTGTGACAAATGCAGAATTTTCCAGCAAAAAATACTTTTAGTTATCTGTTACACTGGTGAGAATTTGGGGGACCCTCTTTTTTACCTGTCCTCTTCTGTTCAAAATCCCTCTTTGTTAGTGGCTAGTTTTAGCTTAAAAGACTGAAGGGTAAGATACTGTGTGCCTCATTCCCTTACTTATTACACCATCCTGGATCATTGTTCTCTATGGTATTTCTCTCAATCTCTACTTACTTGAGCTTTCCCTCACACACTGAAATAGAATAGCATCTAGTTTTTCTTTGTTTTGGTGTGTGTGTTTCTGTGTGTCTGAGTAGGGAAGCACATCCCTCTGGTCAACCATCTTCTGTTTTGGTATTCAGATGGTGAGTTAACCCTGCATTTCTGCAACTTTACCATGGAGTATTATGCTTTTATATATTACTAGGTTTGGTTTGATAATATTTCATTAAGGATTTCTGTGATTATACCTAATAGGAATGTTGTTCTATAGTTGTTTTCCTGTAACGCTTTCGACTGGTTTGTTTTAAGAATAATAGTATATTAAAAACAACCCAATAATTAAATTGACTAACTGAAAACTACTCATTAAATTAGACTACAAGCTAGACTATAAGTTGAAAACCATTTAATATACTTAATCTACAAATAATATAGTATAGCACTATAGTACACAGTCGAATCTATTGTTTGCTCTTGTGACTACATTACTGATTGGTTGTGCTAACATGCTGAAGAGTCACAAGAGAGTATCATATCACATATCAGTAGCCCAGGAACAGATCAAAAGTCAATATTTGAAGTACAATTTCTAATGAATTCATATTGGTATGATGGTAAAGCTAAAAATATCTTAGGTTGGATCATTCACAAATTGGGGTATATATATATATATATATATATATATATATATACACACACACACTACTTGTGTACTTGTGTATATTCAGTTAAGGGCTGAAACCTTAGAATGTGTTTCAAATTCTATTTTTTACCAATCCTACTAACAAGATGTACTTAGCTTTCTGAATTAATACAAGGGTATATTAGTACATGTGAACTGTTTATATTCCAAATACACAAAATGACTAAACTAAATCTAGATTTAATTTAGTGCAAAGCCAAAACATGCTTTAGTAGCCTTGGTGAGTGTGGAATCTCATGCAGTGACATAAAGTTAAGTCATCTTAACACAAGAATGACTTTGTGATGAGAGTATCCATATGTATGGAGACTGGAGTACTCAAAAAATTTACTCTAATTTCTCCCATGCTTCAGCATTGAGCTCTGTGATTTTGAATCAATGCTCTTCCACTGAGCTACACTTCCATAACTATTGTGATTTTTGACCTCATATGACTAGTGAAACTAGGTACAATTGCTCCAAGAGATACTGGCTGGCCTATTAGTAGAGCTAGCTTTCATTAGTATATGAAATCAAATAATTATAGTATCTTAAATGCCTACATTATGATAGATAATACAGCCCAGTAAAAACGAATCACTAAAAAAGGAATCACTAACAAAAGGACAGTGGTGGGGACTTCCAGGAAGATGGTAACCAGGTAAGCAGCAGAGAAAGATCCTTCTGGAGGATTACCACCCAGACACTGGAATATAGCAACATGAGAAAGACAAGTAAGAGAGAAGTGGGTCCCCTGATCCCAGGAAGGACTTGAAATGAGAATTGAAGCCCTCAGAAAGAGAAAATAAGATCTCTCCCTGAGGAACAGCTTGGGTGGCTGCCATGGCACAGTTAGAGGAAGAGGAGGAGGAGAAAGAGGGAGTCACTGCTCCACACGCACCCTCGGCCTGCTCGCTCATTCCCACACTCACAGCTTCAGCTTCAGAAACTCACGCTTGTGGGAGCCCCCTGACTCAGTCAGAGGAGAGTGGAATTCCAAGTGCTGGGCCAAAACGAGTGGAGAAAGCACAGACCAGAAAAGAAGCAGCAGCAGTTGGGAGGAGTTGAACCCAGCATGATGATGAAAAGGTACAACAGCCACTAAAACAGAATGCCCACTCTGCATCAACCCATTCTAATCAGCACCTAGAGGCAAGGTGGAGACAAAACAACTGGTACACAGCCCACTACACCCAGCTCAGCACCTGCCCTGAGGCTGTGGCCTGCTACCTCTCACCTGTGAGAATAACTACCAGCAGAGAGCAGCAGCAGCAACCCTAGGGCCATGGCAATTCCAGGGGATCCAGCCACTGAACAAATGGGAACTGGAGCACAACAGTAAGAGAGAGGTGCAGACGGAGGTGGTACATATGGCCCCATGTTCTTCTCATTCCAACACTGAGCAGGAAGCATGAGCTGAATTACCAGGCTTCAGCTCTCACCCTGAACTCCCTCTGTGAGCATCTTGAGACTTGGCACCCCCCCACGCCCAACACATGTTCCTGACAGCAACAGGCTGAGTCCTCGGGCTTCAGGACCCACTCTAAACTACTAATATGAGTACTAAGAGAAATATATATGAACGTTATATCAAGCCACAGTGACAAATTATTCAAAAAGCAGCAGTCTGGGAGACCAAGAGATGACAACATACTCTACACAAAAGACCTGAGAAACTCCTCCAATTGTCACCCAGAACTAAGAACTAAACTTAGTACACACCCTGGACTACCTCAGTGAGCACAGGTGGGGGAGACCTCACGCCACTTGTGCCCAGCATTGTAAGTGCACCCAACGCCCAGCTGTGCAAGGGGCAGGGAGTGGCAGCACTGGAGTTCGAGATGTGGGACGAGGTGAAGAACTGGAAGTAGGGTGCAGACCTGATCCTCTAGCTGGGTGGGGACAGCCGCCAAAGAGTCATAGGCAGCCTGCAGGGAGACACTGTTGGTCTACAAGGGGACCCCAGGGGCTCTGAATTTTGTTCCCCACAGGTTACATGAAAATCCTGAGGACCTGGGCCAGGCCCCTGGGTGGACAGTGATGGGGCAGAGCCTTGAGCTATGCAGGGTGACCCTGCAGACTCAACTGGGCCCCCAAGGGCCTAGAGGGCTTGTCATTGTGGTGCTGATCATTGTGTCCCAGCTATGTATTGTCTTTGAGGTTGGGTGCTTTTCCACCTAATGCTATAGTAATTTGTGTGCACCCATGTGTTTTGCAGCATAATTTGAAATAGCTATGTGTCTTCCCAATGTGAGAGCTTGAGGGAATGAATAAAACCAAAAAGTACAGTTATTATCAGAGGAAAGACAGCTGATTGGGTGGGAGAACAACGGAGATGAGGGTGGAGAAAATTGTTTGATTAATCATACGTGCCTTTATTTGTATAACTGAGTAATAAATGCAAAGATAACATTAAGTAATACAGCATCCATTTTTAATTCCCTACTATCTTCTCTATGATTCTGTATTTCATTTACTGTTCTTGTGTTATTCTGGTTTATGTTTGTTTAGTTGTTGAAATGTCTCCATTCTTTTCTCTATAAAATAAAATTTAAAAATACTGAAAAAAGACAGTGGTGGTATTCAGAAGACTATATTTTGCCTATGAATATTTTACAACCTTGCATTTATGTCTGTCAGTAGCATCTGTGAAACAACTGCAGAACTGATTTACAGAGTTATAAACTATCAGAATCTCTAAGTTCATGTGAATAAGCTTTTTTGGTTACTAATATGAGCTCCCAAATTAAACAAAGCGATGCTATCTTCAGAAAGTCTCCAGATTTTCCCAGTGGATATTAAAACTGGCAGAAAACAGAAAATATGAAAATATAGTAGATTTTGCAACACATTTCAGGGGCTTTTCACAACCTGAATATATAAAAAAAAATTACCAAATTTCCGTTCGTCAACATGGTCCCCAAAAGTCTTTAAAAAATAGCAAACTAAATATTTCACTCAGAATGATAATATGACCTAAGTAGTTTCCACAAGAATCTAAGGTTGCTTTGATGTTTGAAAATGTTTTAATATAAAATGATCAATTAATAGATTAAAGTAAAATATAACAACTTTACCAAGTGGAAAAAAGAATTTGTTCAAATTTTATATTTTATGGCAGACTATTTATTAACTTTAAACAGAGAAAATCATTAAATGGATGATAATACAACTTGAAAATTTTGTTAGAAATATTTCCTGAAGAGAGATTCAACACGGTTGAATAGATGAGGAGCCACACTGGAACTACTCAGAGAAAATCAAAGAAATACAGATAATTGGTAGAAAAGGAGAGACAAAAATCCTGATGCCAAGATCAATCTGAAATAAGAGACATGTAAATCAAACAAAACATAGGTATAGGACTTGAAGGTAACAGTGATCCAGCCCACAGGGCTGCCAGTCTGACAACCACCTATTCATGGAACAGGACCACCATACTAGGAAGTTTAAAAGTAGAAAAGAAAAAATGGATAGAGTGAAATAGTGTGGCTAACTCAAGCCACACAGACTTGGGATATAAAGTCCCCTATCTCTTTACCCTTCCTTCAAAGAGAGGGCACTGCATCCCAGCAGCTAGTTTGGGTGGCACACACAGGAGTGAGCACACTGCTCCCTCCTTGATGAGCCATCAGTGGGGTTTTTTTGTATTTTTTCATCATTCAGCAGCATGGTTAACTGGAATCTCCAAGAACAAGGTTAGGGACTGAAGGGGTCTGTAGGGAGTGGAATCCTTTGAGCCCTCCTGCTATCTCTGTTTCTTCCACTATCTTAAATTTCCTCACTGGAAAATCACTCTTCCCACGGGAAGCTCTGCATATGAGTTCCTGATTTATTTTTTATTTTGTTATATAACTGTAGATTTTGCCCTATAGTTAAAGGGATCAAGTAATAGTTACCATAGTTTGTGAGTTTCAAAGATGTGCCTAATGCTATTAACATAGCTAACTGTACTAATTTAGTGAACATGTCACACCTATTGTAATCGGTTGTTCTCCCTTGCATAACAACTCTGTGATTGTCTGGGGTCATAAGCATCACCATAGTCGCAGTACCAATGGACTGGGTTCTGAGCCAAGTAGGTAGTAACATCTCATTCTTAATAAACTAGGAGGGCAGTATCTTGAGACAGACCCCTAAAATAAGTACCTCCTATACCTAGAAGAAATCTCTGAGGAGCAGACATTTCCTACAGTGGCCTTGATACTAGTAATAAGGTAATCTAACATAAGAAATTTACAACCATTGACACATAAAAATAAATAAAATTAATAAATAGAAAATGAGAAGACTCAGAAGCAAAATCCATCCCCAGAACTTCAGCCCAATGAAGACAAGTCCAGGGGACAATGACTAGAAGAAAGGCAGCTACCCACCTGAAATTTCGGTATGGATAGCAGCAGAAGAACAACAAAACAAAACAAAACAACACCACAGGTGCATGAGACTATAGAAGAAAACAGATCAAAAATAATCTCCCAGGCAATAAAAGAGATGATGACCAGAATGAAGGACTTAGCAAATCAAGAATGGACATAGATAAAAAATAGAGAAGCATAGGAAAATGATGGTAACCATAAATGCTGAATATAAGAAAGAAATGGAATCCGTGAAACATATTCAAACATATATCTAGTAAATTAAATATTCCATTGAAAGTTTGCAAAAACACATGAGTGAAAGTGAAGACAGAATATCAGACCAAGAAGACAGGATAGTGGTTAGCAATCCTGAAGAGAAAGATCACTTAAAAATAGCAAGTGACCATGAAATAACCATCCAACAACTGCAAGGTGATGCAAAGGACTACATAAGATTAATCACAGACCATGGAAAGGGACTCAGCATAAATGACATCTAAAAAGAGAACCTATTCACAGAAGTGATGGCAGAAAATGTCCCAAGCATGAAAAAACAATTTGACATAGAGATGAGTGAGACATAGAAATTCAATGAGCCATACCCAAAATAATTATGCACCACGGCACATAAGAATCAAGATTCCAGAAATTTGGAATATTAAAAACAGAATATTATAAACACTTAGTGAAGAGAAATAAATCACCCATAAAGAAAATCCAGTCAGAATCACAGTAGACTTCTCATCTTCTCCTTCAGTCACAAAGCTAAGAATGAAGTATTTCAAGTCCTGAAAGAAAAAACTTTCCAACCATATGGATGTATCCTACAAAACTATCTTTCAGAATTAATGTAAAATAAAATACTTCCATGGTAAAGAATAACTGAATAAATTCATAACCACTGAAACATTCTCTCCAAAGCATTATGACAGGTATTCTAGAAAGAAATAACAAGAAACACCATTCTAAGAATACCAATAGGAAGAATCTATAAGGTAGGGCAAGCAGTTAAACAGAGGATAAAGACAAGGAACTAACAGCAGGAATAAAATATGACAAGGATGAGCCAATGCGTATCAGTTATAACCATCAATGTAAATGGTCTCAATTCACCAATCAAAAGAAATGGTCAGGCAGAATGGATCAAAAAACAAGATTCAACAATGTGCTACATACAAGAAACACGTTAAACTCAAAAACAAATTTATAGACTGAAAGTCATAGGGTACGAAACAATACTCCATGTGACAGGAACCCAGAAGAAATCAGGTGTAGCTCTTCTATTTGTACATAATGTGAACTTCAAGCCAAAACTGATCAAAAGAAATAAAGAAAATCACTACATTCTTGTTAATGGAAAATATCAGGAAGAATGACATTACAATCATAAATATACACACCAAATACAGGAACACTCAACTATATGAAACAAATATTAGTGGACATGAAAAATAAAATGAGCACTAACAGCATTGTAATGAGAGACTTTAACACCTCACTATCACAAATAGACAGATATAACAACTAGACAAAAAGTCAACAAAATATCAGAACTGAACCAAGCCAGTGAAAAAATGGGTTTAGTAGATGTCTAAAGTGTTCCACCCTGCAACATCAAAATATACCTTCTTCTCAGTAGTGTATGGGATATTCACCAAAATAGACCACATAGTAGCCCATAGAACATGCTTCAGTAAATGAAGAGGAATTGAAATTATCCCGTGAATATTAACTGCCCATAGTGCAATGAAGTAGGAAATCAATGGCAAAAAAACTTCAGAAACATATTAAATTTATGCAATTAATTGCATAAATTACATTTATTTCTATTACACAAATTAAGCAATACCGTGCTGAACAGCCAATGGGTCACAGAGGAAATTGAAGACGAATTTAGAAAATATCTTCAACTAAATGATGATGTGAACAAATACCAGACCTTGTAGGACACAGTGAAAGCAGTTCTATGAGGGAAATTTATACTGGCTATTTCTCATATCAGGAAAACAGAACAAGCTCAAATAAACAATACAATGTAAAACCACAAAGTCCTAGAAAGAAGAAAAATGAAGCCCAATGATAGCATGAGTGAAGAAATTATAAAAGCGGAGCAGAAATTAATGCAACAGAGACTAACAGAACAATAAAAAGAATCAATGATTAAAGAGTTGGTTCTTTGAAAGGCTAAATAAAATGGATAAGCCCTTAGCAAACTTTATCAAAGAGAGAAAAAAGGACTCAGATTCACTTAGGAATAAAAAGGTTGAAATCACAATTAAACTTGCAGAAATACAGAATATCATCAATTCCTACTTAGAGAAACTTTATTCTAATAAGGTGAAAAATACAGAAGAAATGACTAGATTCCTAGATACATAAGAATTGCCAAAGCTGAAACAAGAAGATATAAAAATTTTAAATACCCCGATTTCAATCAATGAAATAGACATTATGATTAAAAACCTACCAACAAAGAAAGGCCCAGGTCTTGGTAGATGTGCAGCTGAATTTTATAAAAAATTTGGAAAAGATCTAATACCATTACTCCTCAAACTCTTTAATGAAATTGAAAAGTAACTGACTCCCAAAGACATTCCTGGAAGCAAGTATTAACCTCATGCAAAACCAGGAAGGATCTTACCAAAAAAGAGAACCACAGACAAATTTCCCAAATGAACATAAATATAAAACTGCTCCATAAGCTACTGGGAAACAGAATACAGCAAATCATAATGTTTATACACCATTACCAATTAGGGTTCATCCCAGTGATGCAGAGATGGTTCAACATATGAGCATCAATAACTGTAATACAGCATATCAAAAGAGGCAATGGAAAAAATCACATAACAATTGCAATAGAGAAAAAGTATTTGACAAAGTCCTACACCCATTCAAGATAAAAATAACTTTACTAAAAATAAGAATAGATGGTCTTTATCTCAATCTGATAAATGCCATCTATGATAACCAATAACCAACATCATACTAAATGGTCAAAAGCTGAAAGCTTTCACTCTAAAATCAGGAACAAAACAAGGATATCCACTGTCACTACCCCTGTTCAATATAGTTCTGGAAACAGCCAGGGCAGTTGCATAAGAGGAACAAGTAAAATGAATAAAGATGGAAGGGAAGATGTTAAATTATCATTTGTAGATGATGTAATACTTTACATAGAATTCCAAAACTTCACCAAATTCTAGACTTAATAACCACAGTCTGTTGAATAGCTGGATACAAAATCAACACTCAAAAAACAATGGCATTCCTGTGTACATGTAACAAACTACTGAGAGAGAAATTAGGGAAAAGCACTTTTCCAATAGCATTGAAAAAACGAAATACTTAGGAATCAATCTAACAAAGAAAATACAAGATCTCTATCCTGAAAACTACAGTATGCTGAAACAGGAAATCAAAGAGAATATCAGAAAATGGAAAGATATTCTTTGATCTGGAGCAAGAAGAAACAACATAATGCAAATTGCCACACTTCCAAAATTGTTACACAGATTGGATGCAATCGCAGTCAAAATACCATTAGCATATCTCATAGAACTATGGAAAATATTCCTAAAATTCACTTGGAACCAGAAGAGACCTAGAATAGCAAGGCAATTATAGGCAAAATAAGCAAGTAAGGGGGCATCACAAGCTCTGACTTGAAATTATACTACAGATATAATAAAAACAGCATACTACTGGCCTAAGAAAAAACACCTGAGAATCAATGAAAAAAGTAGAAGATTCAGAAACTACTCCAAACAAATTCAGCCACCTTGTCTTTGACAAAGGGGCCAAGCACATTCACTACTGGAAAGGTAGCCTCTTTAGTAAATATTTCTGAAAAAACTGGCTGTTCACATGCTAAAGACTAAAATCAGACCCATGTCTACACCAAGCACTAAACTAAAATCAAAATGGATCAACATCTAAATATTAAAACAATATTAAATCTGTTGGAAGAGAAAATAGGTAGGTCTCTTGAAGACATATGTGTAGGCAAAGGGTTCATGATCAAAACCCTGATTGCATGGGAAATACTGGAAAGAAACCACAACTGGTATTTCATCTTATTAGAAAGCTTTTTCACATCAAAAGAAATCACCAGCAGAGGTAAAAAGTTAACCAACGGTGAGGGAAAAGTTTTAGCTTGCTGTTCCTCAGACCAAAGAGACCAAAATATCTAAAACAGAAGAATTCAAAAAGATTATACTCCCCAAATTCAAAAACCTAATCGAAAAATGGCATCTGAGATTAACAGACACATCTCCGAAGAAGAAGTAAACTGGCAGGTGAATATGTTTAAAATGCTCAACATCATTGGTTGTTCAAGGGATGAAATTCAAACAATGAGATTCCATCTCATTCCAGAAAGAATGGCTATTATGAACAAATCAACCAGCAATAAATGCTGGCCTGGGTGTAGTGAGAAAGGGACACTTCTCCATTGTTGATGGGAGTGTAAAGTGGCGCAGCCAGTGGGGAAATCAGTGTGGTGACTCATAAAACCAGGACGAAATGTCCAATTCGATCCACTTATTCCTTTTCGGGGATCTTCTGAGTTTGAAGCAGCGCACCACAGTGATAAATATACACCCATATTTATAGCAGCACAGTTTGTAACAACTAAACCTTAGAAACGACCCAAATGTCCATCACATAATGAATGGGTAAAAAAGAAGATTGTTTTATATATTTAGCCATGAAGAAGCTTAAACCTGAGACATTTCCAGGTAAATGGGTACACAGAGAGATCACAATTGTAAGTGAAATAAATTTGACACGTGTAAGTATTGCTTTACTTCTCTTATGTAAGAAACAGAAATTATAAATCAAAAATGCAAGAACCAAAATTCACAGCAGATATTGTGAAATAGGAAAAAGGTGTTCAATATGAAAAAAGAACTAGCGAGGGGAGAGGAACAAAGGAAGGGGGGGACAAGAAAAAGTGAGAAAAGCAGGATGAAAGAAAACGAATCTTTGTGGATGAAGAGAGGCAAAGCAATGGAAGGAAGTGGAGGGGAATGGGAAAAAAGAGGAATCAAGACGTGCCATGTACAGTTGCAAATTTCGTGTGATGAATGTGATCATTATATATATATAAACTGCACCAATTAAATTTTTAAAGAAATTTAAAATTAAATATTGTCTCAAGTGCAAATGTTTGTCTTCTGAAATCAGGAATGATATAAGAGTAATTGCCTTTACGAATTCTATTCAGTGTTAGACTGAATACTCTAGCCTATTCAATAAAACAGAAGAAAAAATGAATAAAAGATGCACAAATGAGAAATGCAGGAGAAAGCATCAACAACTGGTAGATACGGTCCCACGTCCAAGTGTATATGTCATTATCATCTTCTTGACCTATTATAGATGTGCGCATATAATTTCAAGAACAGTGTTTTCCAAAAAATATTCTATTATCACTAAGCTCTGTTTCTGTGCTACTCTCCGTGCTAAACACTTAAATCTTATACACGGTCACCACCAATCCCCAGAGTTAACAGTATTATTTTTACAGCCTTTCCCCTTTACAAATGCCATAACAAAGGCACAGATAGTTTGTGAATTAGGCAGGGATACTTATATGGCCAAGACACAACAGTCAAATTTCAACACATAGTGGTCTGAACTTAAAATTATCCACTTTACCACTCTATTTTGCCATCACTAATAATTGAGTATACTGCTCCCTAGGGACAGTTCAATATCCTATTTCTTAGATATAATTAGTGCAGAGAGATTTAAGGAAGGTAAGTGACGGTATTAATAAAATCCTTTCATAGGTTTCTATTAGTGTAATCTGTGTCGTTTTGAATTTAGATTGAGAGAATGAACTTATTTCTTGGGAGTGCATCTGACCCAGAACTACTAAACTTGGGGAATTACTAGGAACACATGAGACAAAGTATGGAGTTAAATGGTGAGGAGAAAAATAAGTGCTAATGAATGAAATGAAGAGGAAAGAGATGCAAAAAATTTCAGAGAACAACCATTATCATTTTTTTCTTGCTCTAATGATTAAAACAAGGTTTCAGAAGATGAGGTTGTCAGAATGTGTAACCAGACTGACTTATTGCCAGAATAGAGATAGAAATCTTCCTTTCAATGCTTACTCTTGGGTCTCATCAATATAATGTAAACACTTTTTGCATTTGACAAAAGTAACATTAAGTCTCCAAAGAAACCTCTACTGATTCCTTAATAAGTTCTACTGAGCATTGCATATGAATTGCAAGCACATGTTTACAATTACAGAAGTTTCCCAATTCCCAGGCTGGAGGCTTCAAACTTCTAATAAAGTCTCTAGTGGAGACTCAGAATCCCTGTTATATTTTCAAGAGTGCTAATTTTCTACCCATGTCTCCAGATAACAATAGACTGAGTGTATTAGAGAGAACCAACATCAGCGATTCTCAATTGATGCACTGTTTTTCAAAAACGAATGATTGTCTCTAAAATGAAAGTGTTTTATTTCAATCATAACTGCTCTGAGAAATAAATTAAGGTGTTGTACATCTTCATTTCATAATAAAACTAAAGAAGACTTTCTCAGCTTTCTGTATCAGCTTTATTGAACCCACTGGTTTACCATACATGAAAAGTCAGTATTAAATATTGGAAACTAGTAGAGAAGTAAATTTTGAGTGGAACAAACTAGAATCCTTAATTTCACAAATGAAAGTCTTAATGCATTGTTCATGCAGTTTATTTTAATGAGTAAAATATTATACTGTGACCAGAAGTTGATTCTTTTCTTGATCCTTAAATCCCATTTCTATTTTCTAATCTCAAGCTTTGAATATTTCTCTTACTTTTTCCATATTCTCTATCTCTCTTTTTTAATTGTTTTTCTTAAAGTTCTTTGTTCGAATTTTTTTCCTTCTGACTTGTCTCCAGGTATCAGAGTGGAGCTAGGAAAGTTCTCATAAAGTCTTGGTGTTTTCATGCTTTAAATGAGGGGAGTAGAAATTTTCTTTTTCATTTTTTAAAAGAAAGTTCTATAGAGAAGAAAATTGAAATAAGCTCCTTAAATATAAATTGGAAGCCTACCATATTAATTAGTATATCAAGCTGCCTACTTGATAACTTCAAATACATGTTTAATATATATCATATTTTTATGGTCAAATATTAATTTCTTTACAAATATCACCCTCTGATTCCTATTAGGTGAATATGTTATGCTTTCCAATGTGTCTATTCTTCTTCTCCAGTAACTCAGACAAATAAAAACCTCATAGGTCATCAAATGACTATAAACACTATTGCAAAAAAGAATTTAAAACCAAACACTTTTGCCATTCTGGAACAAATCATCATCTCTTACCTATCAATGGCCTGTTAGGCTTCTCTGTTTGAACCCATACACCCTAGAAGCTGGTCTCAAAATAGCAACCAGAGCTATGAGTCATGTCATACTGTACTGTTCAAAACACTGAAATGAATCTCCATTTCACTTAACAAAAAGGCAAATGGCTGGTCCGTCTCTTATTTCTCTTCATTTCCTGCTATTTTCTCTCAGGGTCTCTTTGTCTTTCTGTCTGTCTTCCTCTTTTTTATTTTAAAGAGAAAAAAATAAAATAACAATAAAACAGAGTTTCAAAACAGATTAGTAGGAGAGTTACAATCATTGATACATTGTGTATTGATTTCTTTGTAGTAGTTATTCAGAGTATATACTGTTATTTTCAAAGTAGTTGTTCAGATGAGCAGATGTAGGTATGCAAGCTTGATCAAACAACACTGTTTCTTTCATTAAACCAATATAAATTAGTAGTACAATTTTCTTAGCTATTGTGTGTATATATATATTTCCTTTGATTCTTTCTTTTCTTCTTTGCCTGATCTCAGTTGTTTTTTCCTATTAAGCAGATTTTTCCCTTTCACATTATCTATTGTACCA
Source organism: Dinomys branickii (assembly GCA_004027595.1). NCBI lineage: Eukaryota > Metazoa > Chordata > Mammalia > Rodentia > Dinomyidae > Dinomys > Dinomys branickii. Next base: position 27,879 of record PVLD010007443.1, on the reverse strand, counting down.
TTCAGTTTTATTTACTCTTTCAGGTTCTCACACTAGGGAGAAAATATGGGTCTGGTTTATTTCACTTATGAGTATGGTCTCTAGTTACATACATTTACCTATAAAAGCTTTGAGTTAATCTTTTTTATAGCTGAGTAATATTCCATTGTATTAATACACCACATTTTTCTTATCCACTCCTCAGCTGATGGACATTTAGGTTGTCTCCAAAATTGAAATGACAAACCTGTGCTACCCCTATGTATTCAAGATTTCAGCCTACTTGCTCTTCTAGTACATTTAGTTTTTCTGCTTTAATATTTAAATCTTTGATCCATTTTAACTTTAGTTTAGTGCATAGTGATAGGCACGAGTCTAGTTTTAGTCTTTGGCATGTGGGAAGCCAATTTTTCCAGCACCATTTATCAAAGAAGCTATCTTTCTTCCAATGAAAATGTTTGGCCCCTTTGTCAAAGATAAGGTACCTGACTATATTTGTATTTGTGTCTACCTCTTCTAATCTGTTCCACTGGTCTTCAGGTCTATTTTTTGCCAGTACCATGCTGATTTTTATCACAGTGGCATTGTACTATAATTTCAAGTCCGGATTTGTGATGCTTCCTAACTTGTGTTTGCTATCCAGAATTGCCTTTGTTATTCTAGGTCTCTTCTGGTTCCAGATGAACTTCAGGAGTATTTTGTGTACTTCTGTGATGTAATTGCATTTGCGTTTCATAATTTTGCAATTGCGTTGCATTCTGATTGGGATGGCATTAAGTCATATAACAGTTTTGGAAGTATGGCCATTTCACTGTTTCTTCCAATCCATGAGCAATGGATATCTTTGCATTTTTTGATATCCTCTTCAGTATCCTTTTTCAGAGTACTGTAATTTTCAATATATAAATCTTTTACTTCCTTTGTTAGATTAATTCCTAAGTATTTCATTTTTTGAGTGCTATTTTGAAGGTTGCAGTTTCCCTAACTTCTCTCTCAATAAATTTGTTGTTTGTGTGCAAGAATGCTATTGATTTTTTAGTATTAACTTTGTATCCACCCAAGCAACTGAACTCGGTAGCTAACTCTAGGAGTTTTTTGGTGGAGTTTTGGGGGTCTTCTATGTAAAGCATCATATCATCTGTGAATAATGGTAACTTAACTTCTTCCTTCCCTATCCTTATTCCTTTTATTTCTTTCTCTTGTCTAATTGCTCTGGCTAATGTTTCCAGAACTATGTTGAGAAGGAGTGGTGACAGCGGACATCTTTATCTTGTTCCTGATTTTAAAGTGAAAACTTTCACGTTTTGACCATTTGGTATGATGTTGGCTGTTGGTGAGTCATAGACACATTTATCAGATTGAGATAAAGACCATCTATGCCAACTTTCTGTATGGTTTTATTATGAATGAGTGCTGGACTTTATCAAAAGCCTTTTCTGAATCTACTGAGATGATTATGTGATTTTTGTCTCTGGCTCTGTTGATTTGGTATATTACATTTATTGATTTACATATGTTGAACCATCCCTACATTCCTGTTATCATTCCAACCTGGTCATGGTGTATAATTTTCTTGATGACTTGTTGAATTCTGTTTGCTAGTATCTTATTGAGGATTTTTGCTTCTATTTTCATTAGCTAATTTGGCCTGTAATACCCTTCTTTGGTTATATCTTTCTCTGGTTTGTATATCAGGATAATCCTTGCCTCCAGGAAAGAGTTAGGGCATATCGGTTCCCTTTCAATTTCATTAAAAAGTTTGAGGAATATTGACATTAGATACTCTCTAAATTTCTTGTCCAATTAACAGTAAATCCAGGAGGACCTATGCTGTGTTTTCCATCCTATGAAGTAGATATTGATGATCTGAATTTCCACATGATCTGTAGTGACTTCAATCTTATCATTCCTCAGTGCATTAATTTGAGGCTTTCCTTTCTTTTTTTGATAAGCTTGACTAAGAGTTTATCAATTTTATTTATTTTCTCAAAGAACCAAGTCTTTGATTCATTAATTCTTTGTTTTGTTGTCTTCGTTTCCATTGTGTTAATTTCTGCTCTGAACTTTACAATTCCCTCCTTTCTATGGGTTTTGGGTTTGTCTTGCTCCTCTTTTTCTAGAAGATAGAAGTGTAACATTACATTGTTTATTTGTACTCATTTAGTTTTCCTGATGTGAGAATTCACCACTATAAATTTCCCTCTTAGGACTGCTTTTGTTGCATCCCATAAGTACTGGTATATTGTGTCTGCATTTTAAGTTAGCTGTAGATATTGTTTAATTTCTTCCTTTATTTCATCTGTTACCCCTTGATCTTTAGGAGGTTATTGTTTAATTTTCATGTGTTTGTGGAGTTTTTGCAGTTTCTTTTGCCATTAATTTCTAATTTCATTGCATTTTGGGCAGATATTATGAATGGGATAATTTTAATTCCTTTACATTTACTTAAGCATGTTCTGTGGGCTGGTATATGGTCTGTTTTAGAGAATGTTTCATGTGCATCTGAGAAGGCTATATATTCTGATTATATTGGCTGGAACAGTCTAGAAACATCTATCGAGGCCATTTGTTCTTAGATTTGGTTCAGTTCTATTATTTCTTTGCTGATTTTTTATCTAGCTGATTTATCTCTTTGTGACAATGGGGTATTGAGTTCTGCTACAATTGTGTTATTCTTGTTTGATTTTTCATGTTTATTGATAATTGTCATATAGTTGGACACTTTTATATTTGGTGCACATATATTTATGGTTGTTATCTCTTTCTCATAAAGTTTCCCCCTAGCAAGTAGGTAGTGACCTTCTTTATCTCTTTTGATCATTCGTGGTTTGCAGTTGACATTATCTGCAAAAAGAATAGCTACTCCAGCTTTTTTTGGCTTCTTTTGCTTGGAAGATTGTTTTCCATCCTTTGATTTTTGATGTATGAATTACTTCTTGCATTAAATGTTTCTTGTATACTGTATATTGTTATATCTTGTTTCTTGGTCCACTCTGCCCATCTGTTTCTTTCAATTGGTGAATTGAGGCCATTTACATTGATGGTTATAACTGATATTTATTGGCTTATCTTGGTCATGATATTTTTCTGTTGTTGATTCTGTGCTTTTCCTGTCTGTTAAATTGCTTGCTCTGCCTGGTGGTTTCTTTCTGTTGTGTTTTTGGAGTTGTGGTCATTTTATCTCTATCTAGAATATCTTTTAGCACTCTCTGTAGCATTGGTTTGATGTTCATAAATCTCTTAAGTTGTTCTTTGTCATGGAAGCGTCTTACTTTTCCATTAATTTTGAAATATAGTTTTGCAGGGTGCATTTATCTGGGCCAAAAGTTGTTTTCTTTCAGGATTTGAAATACTTCACTCCATGCTCTTCTTGACATGGAGGGTCTGTGCTGAGAAGTCTGAATGATTCTGATGGGCTTTCCTTTATACATGATCTGTTTCTTTTCTCTAACACATTTTAATATTTTGTTCATTGCTGAATTTCTGGAATCTTGATTGTCTTATGTCTTAGTGTAGTTTCATTTTGGTCAGCAATGTTTGGAGTTTCAAATGCTTCATTTATTTGTACATCAAATTATTTATCACACTTTGGAAGTTTTCTGCCATTATTTCTGTGAAGAGTGTTTTTTATGCTATTTGTGCAGTCTCCAGCTTTTCAATGACCCCAGTCAATCTTGTGTTATTGTCCTTTGCTTCATCTTGTAGCTGCTATATTGATTTTTAATGATCTATTGCTAATTTGAATATAGCTTTTATTCATTATCCCTGTCTGTAATTCTGTCTTCAAGATCTGAAATCCTATCCTGTTGGAGACCACTACAAAGTGGCTCTGACAGGATTTAATATTAACCAATTGGCTTTCTGTGTTTACTTGAGTAGTTGCCTGAAGCTTAGGCACCTTGTCTGACAAGATAAGGCAGCAGCTGAGGATGTTTGGCTCCAACTCCAATTAAGTACAAGGAGACTCCTGCTGCAGTCTCCACACTTTTTCAATAAATAATAAACTAAAGATAAGGTAGTTGTCCTGATTGACATAATTTACTACTTGGAAAAATTCTCCCAAGGTCTTGCAAGATTCCAGCATTTTCTTGAGTATCCTCCTCCTCTGTTTGAAAAGCAAATAAATATGGGCTGCTCAGAGAAGTCTTTGTCTAAACTCAGAGAATACTGAAGCTGTAAGAGAGTTAGTCCCTCCTGGAGCCCTGAAATAATTTCCATTGTTTCATTTATTTAAGCCTTCACCATCCATTTACTTGGGAGATTGTGGACCTGAGAGGCATGCAATAACTTAGGGTTCAGACAAGAGATCCTCACTCAGAAGGCCTGTAAACTGCTCTCATAGGGCCTCCTGTGTGCCCTCCCTGCACCTGCCCAGTGCTGAGTGAGGTACGGGGACAGGCACTCCACAGGCACCTTGGTTTGGGTCTGGGCTCCACATGTGTCCTGACCTCCTGGAGGTCACAGACACAGCCAGCCTGTGAGTGTTGTTGGTGTGGCCTGTGTCTGGATACTATGCCCGTCTTGAACTGACTGGAGACACAGAATGAGGGGGTCCACAAACTGTTGACCTTGCAGTTTGTGTCTGGGTTTTGCCTGTATCCTGAACTGCCTGGGGTCACAGGACCACAGTTCTGGCTGGTGTCACCAAAGCAACCAGACTCTGGGTGATACATATGCCCTGAACTGCAAACAGTCACTGGATCAGACCATCTGCCATCATCTGACATCACAGTTTGCATCTGAGACCTGGGAGAACTAGGTACACTTCACCATCTACTGGAAGGCCCCAGACTAAGCAGTGCATCTCAGAGGAGACTGAGGGGCAGGCCGAACCATCAGCAAAACTAGGGCAACTAGCAGCATTTACTGAACTGCCAGAGAAGAGGGAGACTGAGTGTTCTCCCTCCAGAATGACACATGACAAGGTGAAAGGCTAAAATGCAATCTCAGAACTCCATGCAACTCAGAACAAGTCAAGGAGACATTGGCATAGGAGAACATGGTAAACACACACCTGAAGTTGCTGAAATGATTGCAATGGAAGTGAAGAAACAACTCCATCAGGCCATAGAAGAGATCAGATCAGACATAATCTCTCAGGCAAAAAATGAAATGACAATAATGATGAAAGAAATGCTCTGAATATCTAGAGAAGAAACAGATTAAAACGAAGATGAACATAGGCAAGAGATGGAAATGTTACATGAGCAATATAGACATGAATTAAAATGTAGTAAACAGACTCAAAGATATTTCCAGGAAATATCAACTGAAAGCTTTTTATAAGCTTCAGCTGAAAGCTTATAAAACTGCTTGAATGAAGCTGAAGATAGAATTTCAGATCTTGAAGAGAGCATGGCAGCTAGCAACCATGAAAGGAAGGATCTCTTATAATCAACAAGGATCCAGGAAAAATCATTTATCAGGTGCAAGACTGGGCAAAGAGAAATAATGTCAGACTAATAGTAGTCAATGAAACAGCGGGAGGCAACACAAATGACACAAAAAGAATATTTGGAGAAATAAAAGCAGAAAATTTCCCAAGCGTGGAAACAGAACCTGAGATACAGATAAATGAGACATATAGAACTGTTACTAGTCATAACCATCATAAAACTACACCAACATATAATAATCAAGATCCAGATCTCCAGAAAAAGAACAGAATATTAAAAGCTGCTAGAGAAAAGAAACAGATCACCTATAAACAAAAACCCATTAGAGGGGGCTGGGGATATAGCTCAGTGGAATAAGCACCTGCCTAGCAGGCGCAGGGTCCTGAGTTCAATCCCCAGTACTGCCAAAAAAAAAAAAGAACAACAACAACAAAAAAAAACCCATTAGAATCATGGCAGACTTGTCAACACAAACCATCCAGTTGAGAAGAACTTGGAGAGAAGTATTACAGGTCCTAAAACAAAACAGCTGCCAACCAAGATCAATGTATCCTGCGAAACTATCTTTCAAGTTTAATGGAGAAATAAAATATTTGCATGACAAAGAGCAACTGAAGAACTTCATGAGTGCCAAACCATCCTCACAAAAAGCACTAAAAGACTTTCTAGACAGAGAATAAAATGACTGCAATTTCAAGAAAAACAATAGGAAGGAACCCTCAAGAAGAGCAAGCAAGTAAATAGGTAGAAAAAGAAAGAAACCAACAGGAAGTAAATAACATGACAATGATAAGGCAACAAATATTGACTATAACCATAAATGTAAATGATCTCAACTCACCAATAAAAAGAAACAGACTGGCAGAATGGATTAAGAAAAAAATCCAACGATATGCTGCATACAGGAAACACATTTTACTCAAAAGGAAATCTATAGACTGAAACTCAAAGGAAGGAAAACAACTCTCCATGAAACAGGAGCTCAAAAAGAAGAAGGAGTAGCTATTATGTTTGCAGACAATGCAAACTTCAAACCAAGAACAATCAAAACGGATAATGAAGGTCACAACATACTTCTTGGGGGAAAACTGCAAGAGGAAGAGATAACAATCCTAAACAGGTATGCACCAAATATTGGAGCACCAAACCATATAAGACAAATCTTAACAACATGAAAATCCAAATAATAACACTAGTGTAATTAGGGACCTCAATACCTCTTTCAAACAAAGAAACAGGTCAACTGGACAAAAAATCAGCAAAGAAATAGCAGGTCTGAACAAAAGCTGTGAAGAAATGGGCTTATTAGATGTATACACAGAGTTCCACCCCACATCAGAATACACATTTTTCTCAACTGCCCATGGAACTTTCTCTAAAACAGACCACATTCTAACCCATAGAACATAGCTACCTAGCCCACAGAGCACACTTACCTAAATGCAAAAGAATTGAAATTGTCCCATGCATATTATCTGACCACAGTGCAATGAAATTGGAATTATTTAATGACAAAAGGAACTAAAAAAAACCCATAAACACTTGGAAATTAAACAACAACCTCTTGAACAACTAATGGGTCGAACAGGAAATTAAAAAATACCTACAAACAAAAGAAAATGAAGATACAACATACTGGTATATGTGGGATGCAAAGAAAGCAGTCCTCAGAAGAAATTCTATAGCAGTAAACTCACACACAAGGAAAACAGAAATAGAACAAATAAATAGCCTAATGTTGCTACACAAACTTTTAGAAAAAGAACAAGTCAATCCAAACCTCAAAGAAGGGAGGAGATTATAAAGATCAAGGCAGAAATTAATGCAATTGAGATGAAGAAAACCCTACAAAACAGAAATGAATCAAAGAGCTGCTTCTTTGAAAGAATAAATAAAATGTATAAACCCCTAGCCACCTTATCAAAAAGAGAAAGGAAAAAACTTATATTCATACAATAAGAAATAAAAAGGATGAACTCACCACAGATCCTACAGAAATTGAAAAGATAATATCTACTTTGAAAATCTTTACTCTGATATGATAGAAAAATCAGAAGAAATGGACAGATTCATAAAAATGTACAAATTACCAAAGTTGAATCAAGAAGATATAAAAATACTGAACAGCCCAATATCAATTAATGAGATTGAAAATATCATTAAGAACTTACCAACAAAGAAAATCCTGGGTCCTAATGGATTCACAGCAGAATTTTACAAGAAATTCAGAGAAGATTTAATATCAAAACTCCTCAAACTCTTCAGCAAAATTGAAAAGGAAGCTATTCTCCCTAATGCATTTCTGGAGGCAAGTTTTACACTGATACCAAAACCAGGGAAAGACCCAACCAAGAAAGAGAACTACAGACCAATCACTCTAATGAATATAGAAGCAAAGATACTCAGTAAAATACTAGCAAATAGAATGCAGCAACTCATCAAGAATATCATGAAACATGACCAAGTCTGATTCATTCCAGGAATGCAGAGATGGTTCAACTTTCACAAATCAAAAATGATATACACCATAGTAATAGATCCAAAGATAAAAACCACATGATCTTCTCCATAGATGCAGAAAATTCTTAAGACAAAGTCCAACATGCATTCATGATAAAAGTCCTACAGAAAATAGGGATAGATGGTCTTTACCTCAATCTGATGAAAGCCATGTATGACAAACCAACAGCCAACATCATACTAACTGGAAAAACCTGAATGCTTCTACTTTAAAATCAGGAACCAGAAAAGGATGTCTGCTGTCACCACTTCTATCCAGCATAGTTCTGGAAGTATTAGCCAGAGCAACTAGACAAGAGAGACAAATAAAAGGGATAATGATAGTAATGGAAGAAGTGATATTATCACTATTTGTAGATGACATGATACAAATGTCGTGGAAGCTGGATACAAAGTCAGCACCCCAAAATCAATATCATCCCTATACACAAAAAAACAAAGAGACAGAGAGAAATTAAGAAAACCATACCTTTCACAATAGCATCCAAGAAATTGAAATATTTAGGAATCAATCTAACAAAAGGAGTAAAAGATCTATTCAATGAAAACTACAGTATACTGAAAAAAGAGATTGAAGAGGATTTTAATAAATGGAAAAACATTCCTTGTTCATGGATAGTAAGAACCAACATTGTGAAAATGGCCATACTCCCAAAATTGTACAGATTCACTGCAATTCCCATTAAACTACCACTAGCATATCTCACAGATCTAGTGAAAACATTCCTTATATTCATCTGGAACCAGAAGAGATCCAGAATAGCAAAAGCAATCCTGAGCAACAAGGACAAGTCGTGTGGAATTACAATACCTGATATGAAATTATACTACAAAGCTACTGTGATGAAATCAACATGGGCCGAGAGCAAGACCAGCTCAGCCGGGAGCAGCTTTTCCATTGGTACACCATGCTCTGCCCAGCCAAACTCTCCAGTTTAAAGAGCCTGGCCCCTGGGCACCATTAGAACAACTGTGCCCAGAAGACTTTCCAGCAGAGAGTGAGACCAGCTTGGTGGAGCGATGGGAGCAGCGTTTCCAGCGGTACACTGTGCTCTGCCTGGCCAAAGTCTCCAGTTAAACAGTCAGGCCTCTGGGCACCATTAGAGTGCCCCTCCCTGCAAGACATTCCAGCAGAGAGCGAGACCAGCTCTGCGGAGCTACTGGAGCAGCTTTTCCCGCGATACACTAGCCAGGTGAATAAACTCCATCAGAGCGGCAGCACTCATGAGACTTTCTTAAAGTTTCCTGCAGAGAGGGAGCCCAGCTTTATGGCAGACATTTGACGGGTAAGGCCCACGTCTGTTCTCTGCCTGGCGAGACAACTTTCCCCCACCATCGCAGGTAGGCTCTGAGCCTGGCACCCCAGCAATCATCGGGTTCTGGGACCCAGTGATTCATGGTCAGCTAACATCTGGGGATAAGTTTGATAACCAGGTAAACTAGGGTTGCTAAAGTCATCCTTGAGCTGTGTGAGTAGTTCATAGTGCAACACTTTTCATCTGGCATCCAAAATGACAAGATAGAGGAGCAAAAAGCAGCCACAGAACTCACTCACCCAGAACAAGTCTAGGAAAAAGTGATATAGGAGAACTAGGAAGCCACATACCTGCAATTTCTGAAACGATCACATCGGAAGTAAAGAAACAACTCCATCAGGTCAAAGAAGAGTTTAAAACAGAAATAAGCTCTCAGGCAAAAAAGGAAGTGAAAATAATAATGGAAGAAATGCTCCACACATATAGAGAAGAAACAGGTAAAACAATAGAAGAACATTGGAAAGGTTACATGAACAATTTAGGAATGAATTAGAATGCATGAAACAGACACAAAGAGATTTCCAGGAAATGAAAACTTCCACTGAAAGCTTGCAAAACCGCTTCAGTGAAGCTGAAGATGGAATTTCAGATCTTGAAGACAGCATGACAGCTAGCGACCGTGAAAAGATGGATCTCTTAAAGTCATCAAGGATCCAGGAATAATCAATCCAGCAGCTTCAAGATGAGGCAAAAAGAAAAAAAAATATCTGAGTAATAGGAATCAATGAAACAGCAGGAGGAAACACAAATGATATAAAAAGAATATTTGCAGAAATAATAGCAGAAAATTTCCCAAACATGGTAAAATATACTGAAGTGCAGTTAAATGAAGCATATAGAACTCCAAAGAGCCTAACCCAAATAAAACCACACCGAGACGTATAGTAGTCAAGATCCCAGACATCCAGCAAAAGAACACAATATTAAACATTACTAGAGAAAAGGAACAGGTCACCTATAAAGGAAAACCCATCAGAATCACAGCAGACTTCTCAACAGAAACCATAAAGTCAAGAAGAGCTTGGAGCAAGGTATTACAGATTCTGAGACAAAACAGCTTCCAAACCACAGTGATGTGTCCTGCAAAACTGTCCTTCAAATTCAATGGATAAATAAAATATTTCCACGACAAAAAACAAATGATGAACTTCATGAGTGCCAAACCAACATTACAAAAAGCACTAAAACATATTCTTAACAGAGTAAAAAGAGACCACAATCTCAAGAACAATAGAAAGGAACCTTCAAGCAGAACAAGCAAGTAAACAGATAGCAAAAGTAGCAAAGCAACAACATGTAAATAGCATGACAAGAATAAGCCAACATATAACAGTTAAAACTATTAATGTAAATGGCCTCAATTCACCAGTGAAAAGAAACACATGGGCAGAGTGGATTAAGAAACAAAATCCAATGATATGCTATGATACGATATAGAGGAAACACATCTTTACTCAAAAGGAAATCCACAGACTGAAAGTTAAAGGATGGAAAACAATTCTTCATGCAACTGGTTCACAGAAAAAAGCAGGGGTAGATATTATGTTTGCAGACAATGTAACCTTGAATCCAAAAACAATCAAAAGAGATAAAGAAGACCACTACATACTAGTTAAGGGAAAGCTGCAAGAGGAAGAGCTAACAACCCTAAACATTTATGCACCAAATACAGGAGCACAAAACTTTATAAGTCAAATCTTCACAGACATGAAGAACCAAATAATAACACTATTTTAATAGGGGACCTAAACACCACTTTGACGCAAAGAGACAGTTCAACTGGACAAAAAATCAGTAAAGAAATAACAGACCTGCACCAAAGGTGCGAACAAATGACTTAGTGGATGTGTAAAGTGTTGCATCCCACAATATCAGAATACACATTTTTCTCAGCTACATATGGGTCTTTCTCTAAAATAGACCACATTCTAGCCCATAGAGCATACCTACCTAAATGCAAAAGAATTTAACTTATCCCATGCATATTATCTGACCACAGTGCAATGAGATTGGAAATTAATGACAAAGGAAATTCCAAAAACTCATAAACACTTAGAAATTAGACAACAACCTCCTGAATAACCAATGGGTCACAGAAGAAATTAAAGAAAAAATTAAAAAATACCTACAAACAAAAATGCAAATTCAACCTACCGGAATCTGTGGGTGGGATGCAATGAAAGCCGTCTTCAGAGGGAAATTTATAGTGATGAACTTACATATAAAGAAAACAGAGAGCAAATAAATAGCCCAATGCTACACCTCAAATTTCTAGAAAAACAAGAACCAGCCAAACAAAAAGTCCAAAGAAAGGACATTATAAAACTCAGGGCAGCAATTAATGCAATTGAGATGAAGAAAACACTACAAAAAATGAATGAATCAGAGTTGATTCTTTTAAAGAATAAATAAAATTGATAAACCTCTAGCCAACCTTATCAAAAAAGAAAGGAAAGAATTCAAATTCATGAAATAAGGAATGAAAAGGGGAAATCGCTACAGATCCCAGAGAAATTCAAAGAATCATTCATTCATAGCTACTTTGAAAACTCAGAAGAAATGGACAGATTCCTATGAATGCACAAACTACCAGAATTGAATCACGAAGATACAAAAATCCTGAACAGCCCAATATCAATTATTGAGAATAATGAGTTTGAGAATGTCATTAAAAATTTACCCACAAAGAAAAGCCCAGGCCCTGATGGATTCACAGCAGAATTCTATAAAGCATGCAGCAAAGATGTAACAACAACACTCCTCAAACTCTCAACACTCCTCAAACTCCTCAAATTGAAAAGAAAGCAATTCTCCCTAACTCATTTCTGGAGGCAAGTATTATAGTGATACCAAAACCAGAGAAGGACCCAAGCAAGAAAGAGAACTATAGGGCAATCTCCCTAATGAACATACATGCAAAGATACTCAAATAGAATGCAGCGAATCATAAGGAAAATTATAAACCATGACCAGGTTGGATTTAATCCAGGCATGCAGAAATGGTTCAACATTCACAAATCAATTAATGTAATACGTCATATCAATAGAGTCAAAGACAAAAACCACATGATGATTTCAATAGATGCGGAAAAAGCCTTCGATAAAGTCCAACATGCATTGATGTTAAAAACTTTAGAAAAAATAGAAATAGATGGCTTTTACCTCAATCTGATCAAAGCCATCTATGACAAACCAACAGCCAACATCATACTAAATGGACAAAACTGAAAGCTCTCACTTCAAAGTCAGGAACAAGACAAGGATGTCCACTGTCACCACTCCTATTCAACATAGTTCTAGAACCATTAGCCACAGCAGTTAGACAAGAGAGAGAAATAAAAGGAATAAGGACAGGAAAGGAAGGAGTAAAACTATCACTATTTGCAGATGACATGATTTTTTACATGAAAGACCCCAAAAACTCCACAAGAAGACTCCTTCAATTAACCGACAAATTCAACAGAGTAGCTGGATACAAAGTCAACACCCAAAAATCAATAGCATTCCTACACACAAGCAACAAACAGTCTGAGAGAGAAATTAAGGAAACCATACCTTTTACAATACCATCCAAGAAAATGAAATATTTAGGAATCAATCTAACAAAAGAGGTAAAAGATCTATTCAATGAAAACTACAGTACTCTGAAAAGAGATCAATGAGGATTTCAATAGATCGAAAAATATTCCCTGCTTATGTTTAGGAAGAACCAACATTGTGAAAGTGGCCATAGTACAAAAATTGTTATACAGATTTAATGCAATTCCCATTAAACTACCATTAGCATACATCACAGATCTAGAGAAATCATGTCTTAAATTCATCTGCTACCAGAAGAGATCCAGAATAGCAAAAGCAATCCTGGGACCCAAGGACAAGTTAGGTGGAACCACAATCCCTCACCTGAAATTATACTACAAAGCTACTGTAATAAAATCAACCTGGTACTGGCTCAAAAACAGACCTGAGGATAAATGGAACAGACTGGAAGATGCAGACATAATCACAAACACACTCAGCCACCTAATATTTGACAAAGGGGCCAAACAAGACAACTGGAAGAAAGATAGCCTCTTCAATAAATGGTGCTGGAAAAGTGGACTTGCCAAAGCCTGAAAATAGATCCAAGTCTATCACCATGCACCAAACTCAAGTCAAAATGGATCACGGATCTCAATATTAAAACAGAAACTCTAAATTTATTGGAAGAGAAAGTAAGTAAAAATCTTGAAGACACAGGATTAGGCAGAGATTTCATAAACAAAAATCAAACTGCAAGGGAAACACTTCAATGAATCAATAACTGGAGCCTCATCTTACTGAAAAGTTTTGGCATATCTAAAGAAATCACCAGCAAAGTCAAAAGAAAACCCACAAATTGGGAAAAAATCCTAGCTGGCTATGCGTCAGACAAAGGTCTTCTATCTAGAGCATACAAAGAATTAAGAACCATGAACCTGTCTAAATTCAAGCACCCAGTCCAGAAATTGGCATCTGAGATGAATACACACTTCTCAGATAAAGAAATACAAATGGCAAATAAATATATGAGAAAATGTTCCACATCTTTAGTCATTCGAGAAATGCAAATAAAAACAACATTGAGATTTTATCTCACCCCAGTAAAATTGGCCAGCATCAAGAATTCATCCAATAACAAATGCTGATGAGGCTGTGGAGAAATAGGAACTCTTCTGCACTGTTGTTGGGAATGCAGACTGGTGAAACCACTGTGGAGATCTGTTTTGAGATTCCTTAGTAAACTAGGTCTGGAGGTCCCACTCAACCCAGCTATTCCCCTTCTGGGTATTTTCCCAGAAGATCTGAAGGCATCATATCACCACAATATATGTGCACCGATGTTTATAGCAGCACAATTTGTAATAGCTAAATTGTGGAAGCAACCCAAACATCCATCCACAGAGGACTGGGTTTAAAAAATGTGGCATTTTTGTATAATGGGATATTACTCAGGTATTAATAGAGAGAGACTTGGGGCTTTTCTAGGCAAATGGTCACTATTAGACACCTTATTCTTAAGTGAAATAAATCAGAGATACATGTGCAAGCAAATGTAACCCATAGTTCCTTTACAAAATTTTCATAAAAATTTTAAAAGAAAATAATGTAAGAATTAATAGAGAAGTAAATAGGACAGAAGAAGTAGAAAGTAATTTGGGGTAGGTTAAAAAAAGAGGAAAGAAGCAAAAAACCAACTATATCAATGTAGATAGCTATGCATAGAAAAACATCAGAGATGGGAACATGTTTCTTTTCAGTGATGCAGCAAAGTTCATCTTCTCACAAGGCTTTCTGGCTGAATGACAGGCTTCTGATATCCCTGTCTATATCATAGATTCATTGATATTTATCAGTTTCTACTGCTGAATACATTAGTATCTCCCTTCAAAGACTGACAAAAAAGTGGAAAAGATATTCCCTCCAGTAAGAAAATGTAAAGGAAAAAAAAAGAACAATGTGCACCCAAAGACAGGAACTTCACCAATATTAATCAGTAGTCCGAAAAATTCCAGACAGAATACTTCTTTATTTGGAGTGCAATGCTTTTCATACAATACTAAGTCACTACATGATTGAAAATCATCACAGTCAACTTGTGTGGGCACTGCTTAGCACATAAATTCTGGAGGGAGCAGCGGAAGAGCAATTTTGTCATATTTTACATGTGCATAAAATAATGAAACGGTCAGAAGCAGATAAAAGGACAAGGCACCATTTAAATGACAAAACACGTGGTGATAAAACCCAATGGACCATTTTATCTGTATCAGAAAAATTTGATATGTAAGAATTATTATGACATGAATATTTAAACCTAGATTTAAATTGTTTAAAGGTCAAGACCAGTAGATAAAGGCATTAAGGAAAAGGAAATTCATCTTAGAATTATTGTTTATCCATAAGTTACCTCAAAAATAAAATATGCCACCGAATCATAGATAGATAAATGAGAGATAGATAATCGTTTCTTCGTACATTTGGTACATCTGAGAAACTTCACCGAAGATAATAACATGTAGTATAACAGCCACTGTGAATCCCTATCATTTGGTTTGAAACCCTGTATCGTTTTTAATGTCTTTGCTTTGTGTTGTCTGTATTTTCCTATTGTTCTTTCTTGTACTATTTTCTTTACAATAAAAGGTAAAATAAAAAGTGAAATAGAACACGGAGACAATGCACTAGCTTCAATTTTTCATCTGGCTCTTTTGGTATCTTTTACAACCAATCTAAATGGTTAAAAGATAAACATTTTAAACTGTTTTATTTGAAAGAGAGAAAAAATGAAAGTTATGCAGAGCTTCAAAGCAAGATATGAAATTAACAACGATTATTATATTGCACATTGTTGTCTTCAAAGTAGTTGCTCAGATTACAAGATATAGGCATATAGGCAAGGGCTAGGCAAAACTGATAAAAAATATAAGCACTAACTGTTCCTGTCAATGAACTAACAGAAATTAGTAGTACAATTATTTTAGCTGTTTTCTGTACACATACATTTTTCCCTTCATTCTTTTCTCTTTTCCTCCATCGCAGCTGTTCTTTCCTTTTGAGCAGTTTCTTTCCCTTTCACTATACCTAGTGTGCCTTTTGGGTCCTATTTACTGTTTTAGTTTTGTATACTACGGAGACATTGTGATGTTTACACATGACAGTCTGGGTTATTTCACCTTTGAGCATGGTCTCTAGTTACGTCCATTTAGCTATAAAAGACTCAAGTTTATCCTTTGTAGATGAGCAGTACTCCATTGTATGAAAGTGCCACATCTTTTTTTATCTATTCCTGGGCGGATGAGCATTTGTGTTGTTTCCAAGATTTAGCCATTACTAATTGTGCTGCTTTAAACAGGGGTGCACAGGTATCTCTGTGGTATGGTGTTTTCAGTTCTTCTGGAAAAATACCCAGTTATTGCCCTTCTAGCTATTTTCACTCCATAATCAGCTGGCTCCAGGGGTACATGGCAGAGCAGCAAAAGCTGTGCCGGAAGACAGCGAAAGCGAACACGGGAAGGCCCAGGCATCTTTCTGCTCCTTGCATTGTGTGCGGGCTGCTCCCTGTAAGGGGGTAGCACTGACACTTTTCATACCAGCATTGCACGTGACTGAATCACACACTTTACATTGAGCCGCCTCTAAGAAGCCCACCACCCACGACAGCATGAGGCTTTCGAGGGGCATCTAGACATAAACCAGAAAACATGAGAAGGGCCTCAAGAAGTGGGCTGGGGATAGCAAGCAGAAGGGATAGGAAAGGAACCCAGACGTGTCATGTGTACGTACCTAATCCCCCAAGGAAAGTGAACACTTTGTACTACAAACACGTACCAATTCAAAAACATTAAAAATAAAGATTTAAGAAATACCTCTTAGCAAAACCTGACGTGTACAACATAATATTGTTCACTACAAACATCACATTGCATAGTAGCTATTCAGAAATTACTCATCTAGCATAACTAAAACTTTCGACCCTTTCAACAACAATTCCTCATTCTATTCATTCGGAGTCCCCGGAAAACACCGTTATACTCTCTGCTTCTGCGAGATTCACCTTTTTAGTCTCTTCACATAAGCAGGACCACGGAGTGTTTGTCCTGCTGTGGTCTTCTTGTTTCACTAAGCACACTGGCTTCTAGGTTCCTCTGCATTTCGCAAATGGCAACAGCTTCCTTGTCAAGGCTGAGTACTGTCTTGTTTAAAGTATATACACCTCTATCCTCTCCTCTGTCAATGTACATTTCACTTGTTCCCTTATTTTTGCTATTGTGAATAGAAATGCCACTTACGTAGGACTTCTGGAAACTCCATTTTGGTTTCTGTCGATATGTAATGAGAACTGGGACTGCTAAGTCATACAGTACTTCAGCTTTTAGTTTTTATTATTTAAAGAAATCTTCCCACTATTTTCCATAATGGCCATACCTACTTATATTCCCATCAGTAGTGTCATTCTTGACCTAAACTATAACAATCCAATTATACAAAGGCAATATTATTATCCCTAAGAAGACAGATTTCCAAATGTGCAGTAATAGCTGTACATTTGGTTTACTAGGCAGATTACACAGACTGAAAACCGACAAAACAATATCTCAACTAATCAAAAGCATTGCAATCATACCATGATTATGTAATTGAACAAGACCAACCATCATAAGAACTTTATAGAATGTACAAATACATGAAAATAGAATCATCTGTGCCTGAATGATCAATGGGAAATTTTCAAAAATTTTTAAAAGATATGAAAATGAAATCACAGAATAACAGAACCCATGAAATCCTGAGAGAGCAGAAATATAGAATTTACAGAAACAAAAGTCCACATCAAAAATAACAGAAAATGTTAATCAGATGAGACATCCAAATAAATGAGTAATGCCAGATCAAAACAAAGCAAAATTATTAGGAAAAGGAAGTAATAAGGATCAGAGCAGGAGTAGATGAAATAGAATATGTGGAAATAATGCAAAGATCAAGTAGTCACAAAATTGGCTATTTGAAAGGATGAAGCTTTAATGAGAATAAGAAAAAAAGACCCAAATAAATAAATCATAGATAGAAAGTCAATTGTCTATCACAGAAAACAGAAAAAATCATTAAACAGAACTTTTGAAAACTACTTGCCAATACATTTAAATACATAGAAATGAATAAGTTTCAAGGTACCTAGAGCCAACCCAAACTTTACCTTGAATGCACACACAAACAGAACAGGCCAATGAGTTATAATAACTCATCAAAAATACAATCTTTCAAAAATAAAGGCCTGTGTATTAGTTGCTTTCCTGGTGCTGGAACATGATACTCAACAACCACAACTTGAAGAAGATGAATAGCTAAGATAGCTCACCTGTTCAAGTCTGTCTACATTTGTGCAGAAGTTTATTTGCCTCACAGTTTCCACCTGGTCCAGTCCAAATCTGAGTACTCCAAGGCCGAAACGCATGGTGGAAGGGCACCATGCAGAGTAATATTCATCTCAGGTCAGCCAAGAAGCAGAGGGAAGGGAGGAGTCAGGGTGGCCCTGCGTCCTTCCAGGTCATGCCCTCAGTAGCCTGCCCCTTCTGGCCAGCTCGCACCGCTCAGTGTGAGACTTACAGGATGTTTTAGATCTCAATCTTAAGAGTCGAGGATCAGCCGACCTCTCAGGTGAACTTTATAAACATCAGTGAAATGCAAGGGCCAATAATCTCCAAATTACTACAAGTAATTGAGAGGTAGGATTCTCTTCCAAAATCACTCTAAGATGCCAAATTTACACTGTTACCAAAACGAGATCAGAATATAACCAAAAAGTAAAACTGCAGAATAATACCCCTGATGAACAATGATGTAAACATTCTAAACACAATACTAGCAAGCTCACTCCAAGAGCACAGCTAATTCTTACATATTGTGATCAAGGGGAATTTATCTAAACTATGTAAGGAAGATTTGACATAGGCAAATCAGTAAATGTAATTCATAATACCACAGAAGGAAAGGCAATAAAAGCCCATGATCATCCCAATTGGTGCAGGAAGAGTACTCACTGAAGTTCTCCATTTCTTTATGTGAAATACCCAAAAATATTTACGCAAGAAAAAATATACCTCAACACAATAAAGGATAACTATGTAACAATCCCATAGTCAATATAATACTAAATGAGGCAAAACTGGAAGCTCTGCCTCCAGTACGTGTAACACGAGGATAACCACCTTCAGAGTAGTTGCTCATGCGTGAGCTGGAAGTCCTAGCCAAAGCAAGCGGGCAAGAGAGAGAAGTAACAATGACCCAAGCTGAAGAGGAAGTCAATTTATCCTTATTCACAGGTGACATAATGTCATATGTGCAGAAACATGAAGGCTTTCCAAAAGGAAAGGATTCATAATTTCAGTAATATCACAGAATATGAAATAGACAAACATAAAGATTGTTTTGTGTACCAATAACAAATTGTCTGAGAAAGAAATCAAGAAAAGTATACCCTTTAGAATAATTTTTAAAAATGGAGGGAGCGATCTCTGAGCGAGGCAGCAAGAAGGACCCGGGATACTTCCGTGGAACAAGGAAGTTCGGTTCTACAACAAGGATAATCTGTTCAGCAACAATCAGAAAAAAACTACTGATGCAGCTGAAGTTTGCAGAATGCCTAGAAGAAAGGGTAGGCATGAGCAAAGTAAATTTGGAAGTTACAAGCATTGGATAGCAAACGAGTAACAGAAATCCTTGGATTGGAAGATTGTGCTGTGATTGAGTTTATATTCAACCAGCTGAAAGTGAAGAATCTAGATTCCAAAATGATGCAAATCAACCTGATTGGGTTTTTGAATGGGAGAAATGCTAGAGAATTTGTGGGAGAACTTTGGTCCCTACTGTTAAGCATGCAAGAACACATCGCTGTAATCCGTTTGCTTTCCTAGAACTAAAGAAAGAAGAAAAGAAACAGACACACAGTAAACAAGAAAAATTGGCATCAATGCAAAAGCAGTACAAAGACAAAGATAAGAAGATAAGGAAGAAAAAGAAACCAGCACAGAAAAAATGGAGAGTCCTTAAGCCCAAGAAGACACAAATCCAGATCTCCTTCCCCTAGAAGACGACCTGCCGCTGTTAGGAGACAGAGAAAGCGCAGTCATTTTGGATCTCCCTGTCACAGAATGAACAGCTGGAGACTTTGCCTTGCTCTAGAAAAGAAGGAAAAAAACTCCACAGCTCGCTGAATCTTCAGTGATTGTAAAAGAACCTTCAGTACAAAAGCCCAGATCTAGTAGTGACATCTTGAAAGTTCCCCAGCCTGAACCCATGCCAGAACCTAAAGAGCCTTCTCCAGAGAAAAATTCCACAAAAGCAAAGGAAAAGACCGGGCAAAGATCCTGGTCATGTTCCAAATCCAGGTCTCGGACCCACTCTTGCTATCCTTTGACCATGAAGGCTACACTGATTCCGATCAAGACCATATTCACCTAGAAGGTGGCCAAGCCCAAGAAGGAGACCATCTTCTCGGAGCAGAACTCCGCCAAGACGAATGCCACCTCCTGCAAAGCAGAGGAGGAGTAAGACGTCTCCCGTGAGACAAAGATGTTCATCAGCACTGTTGTCTGGGAGTAGCTTGTCATCCTCATCATCTTGTGCCGTCACCATCAAAGAAAACTCCCAAGAGGACATCCAGCCCCCCTCGAAAAACTCGCAGGTTATCTTCTTCAGCAAGTCCTCCAAGGTGAAGGCACAGGCCATCGCCTCCCGCCACTCCACCAGGAAAACTCATTATGCCCCAAGTGCCCCAGCAGTCAAACTGTACAAGGCAAAGCTGTGCTTCTGTGTCTCCACGGAGAACATCCAGTAAAGTGACAAAACATAAAGGTGCTGAGCAAAGGGAATCGCCATCACAGTACCAAAGCCTAGGAAAGCAGAGTGATCTGAATCTGAAGAAGATAAAGGGGACAAAACGGCTACAGCCGATTCTGTGCAGCAGAGACTCCAGGACAGAGGACAGAACCAGCAGTCTTCATCTGACTGGCTCCTCCTCTTCTTCTGAGGGTGAGCGACCCAAGGGATCCCACCTGAAAACTGGTGCGGTGGGCAGGCGACAGACACATTTCCCTAAAGGAGTGCGACTCCATCACCCCGAAAGGGACTTCCCTTCTTGGTGGCCGAAGGAGCAGGCCCTCCCCGCCACCCTCTGGAAGAAGCAGCTCTCCTTCACCAGCTCCTCCTTGGCGGTGCAGAGCTCCCACACCTCCGCTAGGACCCGAGAAGGTACTCTCCTACCACACAGAGGGGGTCCTCTCCTTCGCCACCTCTGGAGAGAACAGCTCCTAAGAGAAGGGCGTGGCCATCCCACCACCAAAGTGCCAGGTCTCCCCCTCTCCACCTCCAAAGAAAGAAGCTCCCCAGCCGCCAAGAGATGCTCGCCTTTTGTCCCATCAAAGGATAGGAAAAGGTCGTCCCCAAACCACACTCCCAGGGAGACCTGATCACCACAACAAAACAGCATTCTCCCTCACCGCGGCCCGAGCTCCTCAGGCCTCAAGTCCTCCATCTGTTCGAAGAGGAACATCGACCTCACCCCAAAGGAGGCAGTGTCCATCTCCAAGTACCAGGCCCATGAGAACTGTCTCCAGAGCTCCAGAACTTTAAAAGACAAAAAAGGCTGCCTCACCAGGTCCACAGTCTGTAAGGAGGTTTCATCCTCTGGGTCTGTCTCAGGATCTCCTGAGCCAGCAGCTAGAAAGCCCGCAGCACTTCCATCCCTTCCAGTCGCGTTCACCCTCTACAAACTATTCTCCTGCAGTGCCGATAAAAATGATGAAAGCCCAACAGCAGGCCCATCACCAGCCAGGAATTCTGATCAAGAAGGAGATGGGCAGAAAAAGAAGGACAAGAAACACAAGAAGTACAAGAAACATAGGAAGGAAAAGACTGTGGCTGGGACCGCTATTGCTCCTGTAACGCCTGCAGGTGTTGCTGCTGCCACAACCACGTCAGCACTGGAAGAGCCAGAGGCAGCCTCAGAGCCGGAGGAGACTGAAAGTGAAAGGGAAGACAACCTGGAAGACTTGGAGAAGCAGCTGCGGGACAAGGCTCTGCGATCCATGCGGAAGGCACAAGGGGCCCTACAGTCCTAGGTGGGAATGTCTGTTAGGATGCAAATTTTATTTGGTTTGTACTCAATTCAATTTCAAAATTGCTATAATGTGTTTGAGCTTTAGACTATAACACTCGTTGTAATAATTGCTAGGTTGACGTTCACCATATAAAAAAGGGGGGCATGGATTTACATTGCAAAAGGTGTCCACAGTGTACTAGTGACATTTTTTCATTGACAGCTGTCATAAATCCATTTCGAGTAAAAAACTTTAAGCCCAAAGAATCTCCTTTTAAAAATAAGGGTTTAAGTATTGCTGGCATTTTTATGGTTTCTCTAAATGCTCCTGGCTATTCTCAGAAGGGCTCCCCGTTTTCTTTTTTTCCTTCTTTTGTTTTTCTCATTTGAGTCTTCACAGCCATTTAAGTTACGTTTCCAACCTTGTATGGTTTGTAAGCTTGTCCAGAAATCAGGCCACTGCTGAAGTACCACGAAAGTATGCGTGGATGTTCTAATGCCACAGTGTTTCTCTCGCCTGTGGAATTGCTGCTGAAATGGATTAGGATTCAAGCTCCAGGTTAAGGCAGAAAAATGGAAGCATGTTTTCCAGGACACTAGGTTTACACGGATGTGTCCCACGCTGACTCTGAACACCGGAGCTGGCTTCTGCTCTGTTCTGGGTTTCTCTTTCTTCTCCCTCCCTCCTCACCAGTCTCCTCCCGCCCCTCCTCCCCCCGTTCTTGTAAGGCAGCTGCTCGGACTGGGAAGGAGCGGGCCTCCGGTTATATGAAGTCTTTCTTTCCTGAAATGTCATAGCTTCATTCATACTTTTGTCTTGTTCTTCCAGTTGGGATTGTATGATGTTCAGAGCTCTTGTGTTTGGGAGCTTGGACGGGCCCGGACTCTGAAGCAGTGTCTTGCTTTCACTGGTTTTGTTTTATTTGTTTCTGTTTTTTAAACTAAAGCTATATGAAGCTTGTGGATTAAACAATGAATTTATGCAGTAAAAAATTAAAATTAAAAAAGAATACCTAGGAGTACTTTTAACTTGAAAAATAAAATATCTCCACAGTGAAAAATACAAAACATATGAGAGATGTGGAAGATGACCAAAAAGGTGAAAAGTGACCCTAGATTTGTGGGTTGAAAGAATTAAAATGTTTTTTTTTTTTTTTAAGAATTAAAATGTTATACAGCTTAGACATAATGCAGTCCCCATCAAAATACAGAGTACCTCACAGAAGTGGGAAAAGCAAGCCTACAACCTTTATGGAACAGAGGAGAGAGAAGATGCTCAAGAATAACACAGTAATGTGCAGTACCGAATACCAAAGTAAATCTAATAGGAAGAGTGAGGGTGTATCAAAGAGAGGCTGAACAAAGACAGGGGAAGGCCCAGAGGTTTGGAAGTGTGTGATTCCTCAATCCTGGTACTCATTAAAACTGTCTACTGAAATATCCTCTTTCTAATTCTTTTCAAAATGTGGGGCATTTTTCCCCATGCCGTCTTTGTGCGCAATAGAGGCCTCATGTAAAATCTTGTTGCAGAAATTCCATGTTATGTAAATAGGCAGAGAATAGGGGTACTATACTTTTAATCCCTAATAATAATGTATACTCCTAGTTTCCCAAGGTAGTAGACTTCTTACCAACAATAAACTAGTTACTATGGAAGATGAAGGATACCATTTTGCTTTTCTATGATTTTTACTTTACTATGGATGTGCCTATCAAAGCATCACATGATAAACCTCAAATATATAAAATAAAATTTTGTTCATCTTCATATAATAATATATGAAATGGACTGCTTTTAGAAATTCTGCATATATATATTCAGATTGGATAAAAGGATAGGGCCAGAAATGACACCTTAAAATATTATATGAGAATCATTTAAACACATTGGGCCATTTTTTCAGTGTCACCAAAATACTTCTAATACAAGAATTGTTATAAATTGAATATTTAAACCTAGTTTTAAGTTGCATAACATTCTAGATCTCAATATAAGGTCACTAAAAAGGAATCAATGATTCTCACACTATTATTGCTTATGCAGATTTTAACACAAAAAGAAAATGTAAAGATAATGCATCTGAGTTTTCATCTTTCATCTTGCTGTTTTTGCAACTTCTACATCCATACTAAATTTATACAATTTAATTAATATTTTTATCTTTTGTACAAAGATTTTAAAATAAATATTATTTGGTCTTACCTACATATTAAGAGATTGTAGCAATTCTTTCAAAGTGTTATGAATATTTTACAATTTTTTATTCTCTTTAATTGTTTGATCAATGTTGCATTCTTACATCTGGTAATCTGAGCAACTTTGTTGATGATAACAGTGTAACAATCATTTGTTAATTCCTATCATCTTGCTCCAAAATTGTATGTGCTTTTTGTTGTTTTGAATTGTTTTGCTTTTTCTTTGTTGTTGTTATTTTTTTATTGTTTTTTCCTCTTTAAACTAAAAAAATTACAAAAGTTTAAACTGTTATACAAAGAACTTAAAAATAAACATTATTTGTTCTTACCTAAAATGTATTGTGGAGATCCTTTAAAAGTATTAAGCTTCATAAAAAGGAAAAAAATACAAGAACACAGCGTTGACAATAATGATACTGGCAATTCTTTGCAAACTGATTCACTTTAGAAATTTCAATTACCAATCTAAGCAAAATGTTGTCTATATAAGTTTGCATTATAGAAGGAGTCAACCATTTGTATAGCTGTGTGCTTTTTCCAGAAATGGAAGGAGTGGAGAGTTGAAATTCCCTCAAGAGTCCCCGGGAGTTCTAAATAGAAAAATGAAGCTATTCTACTGGATACTACGAATGTGGACATGAATGAGAAGTCAACAGTGTCTCCATCCATTACAAATGTCTAACATCGTAATCCTCAAACCATCATAGATGTTTCACATTTCACCAACTAAAATTACATGGCAGGGCATGCTTGTAATCCCAGCATTTGGCAGGCTCAAGCAGGAGGTTTACAGTGACTTCAAGGTTAGCCTGAAATATAGCAAGATCCTTTGTCAAACTTCACTCCCCAAAAAAGATATCATTGTTAAAACCACAAATAATGCCAATATGAGCAAAAACAGGATGAAGACTATATGTACATATGCATATGTATGTATTTATATATGTACATATGAATGGTGACATCTACATCATAGGATCTGGACATAGTGATGTTCCTATCAATGTATGCTGACCTAGATACCTATACCAACACACAGGGATGGTAAAGTAAATAAAACATTAAGAGAGAAAGAATTTAGAGAAAGGAAGATAATTCATTTGTAAAAAGGAAAAGGGTAGGAGAAGATAGATGGCTACTCTGATAAGAAAGAATCAGGACGGGGGCTCCAAAAATGGAGGAATCATCACCTCTTTTTTATTTTAAAGATAAAAGTACAAAAACTCATTAACTAACAAACAGACATAAACAAAACAACACCAAACAATAGAAGCAATTTAGAATTTCAGACAAGGTGGTAGGAAATTAATAATGGTTTTTGTATTACATATGATTATCTTGAAATTAGTTACTCAGTTAAATAAATATAGGAATGTATGATTGATCAAACAATTAAACATTAACTGTTCATTTCAATAAAGCAATAGAAATCATTGGTATAACCCTCTTAGTTATCCTGTGTGTATGATATTTTCCCTTCTTTTTTCTTCCTCTTTGCTCTCATCCCAGTTGTTCTTTCCTTTTGAGCACTTCCTTTCTCTCTCACAATATCTATTATATCTTTCCAATTTTATTTACTCTTTCAGGTTCTTACACTAGTGAGACAATATGGTATTTACACATGTGGGTCTGACTTATCTCACTTATGATTATGGTCTCTAGTTGCATCCATTTATTTATGAAAGCCTCAATTTTATCTTTCTTCATAGCTGAGTAATATTCCATTAAGTAAAAATTACCACACTTTTATCCATTCCTTAGTTGACGGGCATTTGGGTTGATTCCAAGAGTTAGCTGTTACAAATTGCACATCTATCAATATTGGTGCAAATATATCACTGTGATGTGATGTTTTTAGTTCTCTTGGAAAAGTACCCAAAAGGGAAATAGCTGGGTTGAATGGGACTTCTAGTCCTAGTTTACTGAGGAATCTCCATACTGGTCTTCACAGTGGTTGCACCAGTCCACACTCCTACCAACAGGGAGAAATTTTCTTTCTCCCTGCAACCTTCCCAGCATTCGTAGTTTGGTGATTTCTTTATGATAACTATTCTTTCTGGGTTGAGATGGAATCTCAGTGTTGTTTTAATTTGCGTTTCTCAAATGGCTAATGATGTTGAACATTTTTTCATGTATTTATTTGCCATTTGTATGCATATGTGAGAAGTATATATTCATCTCAGATGCCTAATTTTGGATTGGGTTTTTGAATTTGAGGGTGATGATTTTTTTTAAGTGTTTATATGTTCTAGATAGAAGACCCTTGTCCAAGGACAGTCGGCTAAAGTTTTTGCCCAATTTGTGGGTTTTCTTTTTACCTTGCTGGGGATTTCTTTAGATGTACAAAATCTTTCAATAAGATGAGATCCCAGCTGTTCATTCTTTCAAATATTTCCCATTCAGTTTGGTTTTTGTTCATGAACTCTACCTACCCCTATATCTTCAAGATTTTTACCTACTTTCTCTTCCCATAGATTTAGTGTTTATGTTTCAATATTGAGACCTTTGTTCCATTTTAACCTGAGTTTTAAACATGGTAATAAACATGGCTGTAGTTTCAGTCTTGGCATGTGGTGAGCCGGTTTTTCCTTTATTCCTGGATTCTTTTATTGCGTGGGGACCCTCCCATACCCAGAAGTTGTCATAACTAGATAGGCTTCCAGGCACCTCTGCCTAATGTCATTTTTCATCTTCTTTATGTCTGTTTATTTCTCCTTGCCCTACCATTTATGGGCTTGTCTTTGGGATGGGAAGCTGATGGGCAAGGGACTGCCTTACTCATACTTACCTTAGAGTTAGTGAGGGGGCATGCAGAAGTCTGCTTACTGTAGTCTATAATTATGTGATGAATGTAGTGACCCTAGACTGGATAATACAGTGACCCTAGAGTGAATACCTATGTATGTGGTGTAGGTCTGAGTATATACTGCCTTAAAATTATTCCCCCTCCCCCGAGGTTCATTTTGCCTGTATTCTATTGGAGAAAAGGGCAGCTTATCTTTCATGTACTTGACTTTCTCTCCATGTTCTGGCTGTCAGCTCCTTTTCTGGTCTCTTGGTGAACGTCCCAAGGCCTTTTGGAGTTTTTATCTAGTTTTTCTCTTTACCCCTGTCCACGAATTACATCCAAGGGGAATTCCCCTAGTAGAATTTGTTTTAACTCCCTCTAATCAAGATTAGAGAGAAGGTCTAATGAGGCCCTTGTTTTGTTTTCTTGTCTACAGCCACCTGACACTACAAGACTATGTAACACAGAAGCAATGACAATACAATAAAAGTTATTAAATAGGGATATGAATGAATCTAATGTCTGTGTATGAAGAAACATATGATAGCAAAGTTAGGGAAAGCAGAGGGATAAAAGTGTTGGCAGGAGTGAAGGTACAGTAGCTTCTGCAACGAAAAGTAAGTAATTTTTAGGGGGAGAGAATCAGTGTCACCACTAGAAAAACTGTGTGGAGTTCCACGCTTGGAAGATAATTGGCATCACTCTTTGGCCTTTGGGCTAAAATCAAGTATGAAAGACCAATGGCAAAGGGAGCCTTGCAAACTGATGACACACTACGCTTACAGAATCTGAGCATCAAGGAAATCCAACACTCAAAGTTACCTTTCTCAGACCCAAAATGGATAGTACAGAATTATACCTTCTAGAATTTTGGTAATAGCCATTTAAAGATCCTTATTTGGACAAAACATTGCAATAAAGTTTGGATGTTAATCATTTTTATTTTCTTTATAGTTTGGAAGATTAACAATATTTTTCTCCTGTTCTGCCACTTTTTTCAAGGCCCATCCATTAATTATTTAATTTCATCATTAGTTTTCTGAATTAGTGAGGCTTTGTAGATTTCCC
>PVLD010007442.1:0-91644 GCA_004027595.1 Dinomys branickii | reverse complement strand
CAAAAACATATTGACAAACAGACACCCATTATCATAGAAAATAGTACAATCACAACTAATCTATAGACAAGGTGATATGGTCTCAACAGTAGTTGTTGTTTTATCCATTGATATCTTCGAATTGTAGATGTATGGACCCATATACAGACATGCAAATTTAGTCAGACAGTTGATCCTCTCAACAACAGAAAAAAAAAAACAAAAAAAACCCACAAGAACCAAAAATCCAAAGACAAGAAAGAAAACAGGCATACATCAACAACAGCAACAACATCAACAACAACAACAACAGAAAAAAAAAACACCGCTTGTTGCTGCTTTACATATTGTTGTCTTCGAAGTGTGTGTTCAGGCTAACACGTACAGATATACACTATTCATCTAATATCCTGTCTTCGATTATTGCTTAGCATTAAGTGATATAATACAATAGTAGAACCATGTTAGCCCTCCTGCACATATGTATATTCATATATATTCCTCTATACATACATACATACATTTTTGTCCACACTGATTTCTTACTTTTGCCTGACTGCTGTGGCTGAAGTTTTGAGTACTTTTTTGGACATCCTTGTCTTGTTCCTGATTTTAGAGGAAAAGCTTGAGGTTTTCCCTGCACTTATTATGATGTAGGCAGTAGATTTGTCATAAATGGCTTTTATTAGATTGAGACAAGATGCATCTGTATCTATTTTCTTCAGGGCTTTTATCATGAAGAAATGTTAAATTTTGTCAAAAGCTTTTTCAGTGTCTATTGAGATGGTCATATGAAGGGTTTTGTTTGTTTTTGCTTTTTTTTTTTTTTTTTTGAGTCAAGGTCTCACTATGTAGTTTAGGGTGGCCTTGAACTCACTTTGAAACCCAGGCTGGGCTCATAGTGGCAATCCTCCTGTCTCTACTTCCTGAGTGCTGGGATTACAGGCCTGTGCTCCAATACCTGGCTGATCATGTGATTTTTGTTCTTGCTTCTGTTTATGTAATGTATTACATTTATTGATTTGTGTATGTTGAACTATCCTTGCATCCCTGGGATGAAATCTACTTAGTCATGTCTGTTGCATTGCTTGCTAATACCTTATTGAAGATTTTTGGACCTATGTTCATTAAAAAGATTGGCCTGTAGTTTTCTTTTTGAGTCCTTGTCTGGTTTTGGAATCAAGGTATTGCTAGCTTGGTAAGGTAAGGTAAAACAGGGCAGTATTCCTCTTTTAGTTTCATTAATAGTTTGAGGAGTATTGGTGTTAGATCTTCCCTAAAGTTCTTGTGGAATTCAGTGGTAATATTGTCAGGTCCTCAGCTTTTAATTGGTAGGTTTATTATTACTGCCTCAAATTCATTGACTGTCATTTGTTCAGGGTTTTTATATCTTTTTGTGGTTTTATATCTTTTCTTTTCAGTCCATTTTCAATAATTCATTTATATCTAGAAACCTATCTATTTCTTCTGGGTTCTCCAATTTATTGGAGTACAGGTTTTTGAGGTAGTTACTAATAATCTGGATTTCAGTGGTATCTGTTGTGATTTTACCTTTTTCATTTCTAGTTGTACTGATGGGTTTTTTCTTTCCATCTTTTGATTAGTTAGGAGTTTGTCTATTTTATTTAATTAATTAATCTATTTGTTTTTGGTTCTTTGAGACATGGTCTTTCTAGTAGTTCAGGCTGGTCTTGAACTTGCTATGTAGACCAGGCTGGCCTGGAACTCGTGGCAATCCTCCTGCCTCAGCCTCCTGAATGCTGGGATTACAGGCATGTGCCATCACACCTGGTTTATTTTTTTTCAAAGATCCAGTTCTTTGATTCATTACATTTTTAAAATATCAATTTCATTAATTTCTTCTCTGATCTGTTTTTCTTTCTTGTGCTAGCATTGGATTTGGATTGTTCTTCTACTCTAGGACCCTGAGGTACATTATTAGGTTATTTGTTTGGGCTCACTGTTTTTCTAATGTGGACACTCATAGCTATAAATTTCCCTCTTAAGACTACTTGCAGTATAAGTTCTGGTATGGTCCCATAGGTTTTGGTATGTTGTAGTGGCATTACCATTTGTTTTTTTCCTTGGTTTCTTCTGTGATTCACAGTATTGTTGAATCTCCATGTCTTTGCGTGATTTCTGTGGTTACTTTTGGCACTGATTTGTAGTTCACTGTGCTATGATATGATAATAGGTATGTGATAATTTTGCATCTTTTGTATTTACTTAAGTATGCTCTATAGGCCAGTACATGATCTATTTTAGAGAAAGTTCCATGTGCTGCTCAGAAGAAGGTGTATTCTGGGTGAAACACTCTGGATATCTACTAAGTCCATTTGTTCAAGGGTGTGGTTCAACTCTAATATTTGTTTTTTGTGGGTGTTTTTGCCTAGTTTATCTGTTTGTGATAGTGGGATATTGAGATTTCTCATTATAACTGGGTTGATGTTTATCTTATCTTTTATGTTCAGTAGTGACCATCTTCTGAAGTTAGGTGTGTATTTGGTGCATATATATTTACAATTGTTATCTCATCCTGTTGAACTTGGCTCTTAACTAATATGGTGTGACCTTCCTTGCCTCTTCTGATCAGCACTGGCTTAAAGTCCAGTTTATCTGGAAAATAGGATAGTTACTTCTACTTGTTTTGAGGTTTCCATTGCATGTTTTCCCTTCTTTGATTTTTAGTCTATTATTATTATTATTATTTTTTGATTGAATGTGTTTCTTGCATGCAGCATACCACTGGGTTTTGTTTTTGATCCAATCTGCCATTCTTTGTCTTTTGTTTGGGAACTTGAGACCATTCACACCGAGAGTTCTTACTGAAAGGTACTGACTGATTCTTGTCATTGCATTGTTTTCCTGTTGCTGATTTTTTCTTTCCCTTCCTTTCTGCTTAACTGCTCACCCTATCTGATGTATTTGTTCCATTAGATTTTTTGGCATCATTGGCTTCATCGTATCTTTCTATGATATCCTCAAGAATTTTTTAGAGTGTTGGTTTGAAGCTCATGAATTTCTTAAGGTGCTCTTTTTTTTAAAGCATATATTAATCTGGATTGGAAGTTGTTTTCTGTTATGGCTTCAAACACTTCACTGAAGTTCTCTTGTTAAAATTCATGCTGAGAAGTCCTCTGTATCTGTTTCACTTCATAAGTGATTTGTTGCTCCTAAGTCCTTCTGTCAGACTTTGGGGATTTAGGGCTATGATAAGTTGTGGGGAAGTTCTTTTCTGATCATGGCTATCTAGGGACCCATATCTCTCTTACCTGTATGTTGAATTCTTTCCCTGTCTGTGGAAAGCTTCCTGGGATAATTTCTCTATACAGGTTTTTAAAAAGTGCCATTCATGCTGTCTTCTGATTGTTCACTAATTCCCATCAATCTTAGGTTAGTCTCTTTTGCATCACCTAGCACCTATCGAATGTATTTGCCATGATATTTTGTTGTTTTTAAGGTATCTCTGATTGTATGGTTACCTGCATCAACCCTATCTTGCAATTCACACACTTTCTTCTCACATAGATCACTTCTGCTGGCTGAACTTTCAACAAAAGTTTTTATCTCCTACATTTCTGCTTGGTACCTTTACATGGACTCTTATTCTTTGCAAAACTGGTCATTCATGTTTTGTATCATTTTGTTTATTAGCTCAGCTAGCTTTTTGTTAGTATCTTCTTTAAGCCTAATGATTATTTATTGAGTTCATTATCTCAATGACGATAGTTATATCATCTTTTTTTTAATTGAGACAAGTCTTGCTATGCAGTTCAGGCTGGCCTTGGACTATGTAGCCCAGGCTGGCCTTGAACTTGCAGTGATCCTCCTATCTCAGCCTCCTGAGCACTGGATTACAGGTGTGTGTCACCAGACTGGCTAATTATATAATCTTTCAGCTCACCAACAAGCTGTTTTGTGCTTTTTGTTGTTGCTTGGTTTTTAAACTTTTAGAAATTTCTCACCTTTAAAAAAATCATTTTATATGATTTTGTTTGGCTTTTGATTTCTTCCCATAGCTCAGCTTTGGGGAGTTGAGCTTTTAGAGCCATTTGTTGCCTTTTTTAATGTTTTGTGTACGTCGGGGGGAGTGGGCACATGTGTCTGTTGTGCTGAGGGCTAAGGACTGATTAAAGTGGAAAGAATTTTTGGTAGTATGGAGATCTCCTCAGTCAATGTCTGCTTTCAGTGATGCACTCTGGGTATGACTAACTACAGGCTTTTGCCTCTGTCCCAAGATCTGACCACCTCTATTAATTTTGGGAGTGTGCAGTGTAATTGGCCCAGCACCCAGTTCTCCAAAAATGAATCTTAGTATTGTTGATGATACAAACACAAACCAGATATTGGCATATAGTAAAACCCAATTAATAGCAACTACTATGACACCACAGGCAACAGCAAAGAGATTAGGAAAGACAAACGATATTGACAGTATGAGAACCAATAAAAACTACCACTGCACCACACTTAACAGAAACAAAAGAGATCTACAATAACATAGACACAAAGAGAAACCAAATATCGACATAAAGTTAATATCTACTAAATGTAGATACTACATCTAGTAGATACCACCATTAACAGTAGAAAAGAATTCAGTAATAGGCTAGACTCAACTAAATGTCTAAAATTTATTAAAGCGTAATAGGTGTTAGTAGTAAAAGTTGGAGCTAGGAAAGAGAAAACGAAAAAAGTAAAATCTGAAAAATAAAGAAAAGGAAAATGAGGGGAAAAAGATAAAGAATCAGGAAAAGAAAACAAGAAATGATAATCCCTACCCAAGAAAAAAGGAAAAGCAAAACAAGTCAAAAACATCCCTCTGTGTGTTTGAATGAGTGGTGTCTTTTAGAATCTGCACTATTAGAATCCAGCAGATATGAGGAGGGATAGCAAGTCACTACTAAATCAGTTTTTTTTCCACACACTTTGTATGTGTGAATGCTGAGTCCTGTCCAGCCTTTCCTGTTGCACATGGTCAGTCAACGGTGTCTGTCCTAGTGCTGTATTCAGCTAGCCACTCCCACTTTGTACCTCTCTGTGTGCCCCTACATCACTGCTTTCTCTGTATTACTTTGCAATCTGTGGGTTTGTAAGGTGTCCCAACTCCAGAGGGTCCTCTGTCCATACACCCTGGGCTGTGCTAACTGTCCAAGTTGAGACACTTCCCTAAAAAAACTGGCACATGAGGAAAGCAAGCCAAGCACTGAGCTCTGTTCTAGATGCAGGCAGCAGAGCAAGAGGGCCAAACAGCCCTCTGGATTTAAAGCCAGCACTTTCAGATGTAGTCCCCTCTAAAAATCACACATAACCAGCCTGGCTTCTTAGTAGAGGGTGAGACACTTGTGTCCTTTCTGCCCAGAGTTTGAACTTCTCAGGGGGTAGCCTATGTCTAGCCTGTAACCTCTCGGTCAGAGAACTAGACTCTGGTGCAGTTCTCTCCCAATCAATCACTATGGTAGAATGACCCCAGAAATCCTTAAGTGTAGCTGTTCTGTGACTTCTTATTTCTGGAGGTGTTTAAACAATTAATCCCTTCCTAAAATTGTTCCTAATTTACCACTGTCATGCTTTGTGTCTGGATGGCCCCCCAAAGCCTCATGTGGTCACGGGAGCTGGGCCTTTTGGAGGTAGCTAAATCTAGAGTTTGTGACTGGTTCATTGTCTAGCACTGGGATTGGTAGCTTGAGGACTGCACCCACCAGCCTGGTTCGCTGTGTCTCTCTGGGCCTGCTGACCATCTCCAGCCTTACTTTTTGTGGAAACAGGTCTCCCTCCAATTGTAAACTTCTGCACAGCCCTTTATATTTTGAAATAGTCTCGCTAAGTGGCCCAGTCTGACCTTGAATTTTCAATGCCCCTGCCCCCACCTCCAGAGTGGCTGGGCTAATAGTGGTGTGAAATGACACTCACTATAAATGTAGTAGACTTTTTTTTGTCTAGAAAACTAGTCTGTATTACATTGTCTCATCAATGACCTACTAAGCCATTGTATAAGTAGTTTAAAACTAGACTATATTTAATATTTGTCTTTCTATTCTCTCTGTTGTTAGGATGGCAAAAAATGAATGGTAACAGTGCAGACCAGGTGGGTGTGGTGGCACATGCCTGTAATCCTAGCACTTGGGAGGCAGAGGTGAAGGACTGTCACAAGTGTGAGGCCAGCCTAGGCTTCCAGTGAGTTCAAGGCCAGCTTACACTAGAAAGGGAGACCTTTCTTAAAAAAAAAAAAAAAAAACCACCCCCCCCCACACACCAATACAGACCACAGTATCCAGGCCTTAGAATCTAAAAATTTATTACACATTTCTAGTAGAATAACTCACTTCTCCTCTTGGATCATTTGACTCCTTAAGGGATTGCTCAGTAAAACAGAAAATCACTAACACTAATTTGCTTAATAAATGCTAAGAGCCTACTATGCACTAGGCTCTACTGTTTATAGGTTAATAAGTATGGGAAGCTGGGAGTGGTGGTACACAGGGCTATAATCAGAAGGCTGAAGCTGGAGAACTGCTTACTTTGAGGCCAGTCTGGGCTACATATGAGTTGAAGGCCAGCCTAAAATACATAGATAGACTGTCCTAAAAAAAAAAAAAATGCAGGAAAGAACAGAATTGGAAATTTTATATTCCTTGAAAATGACTTCGTAGAAATATCTGAGGCAGGGAGAACTCAAACTTTGCTTCACTGGAGAAATCCAAGAACACATACAAAGCTTGGGTCAATGATTTGGCTGCAATGATCACTAGGCACATGATAAAAACTCATGATCCAGAAATATAATAATGTAAAGGAAATGTATGCATATGGTACACCATTTCCATTCTCTACCTATATACAGAATCTGGTCATTTTTACGCAGTCTTATGGGCTCGGTGACTCACCAGAGCTGGAAAAGTCTTGACTTCCCAACAATCTATACTGCACAGCTAAAAGCTTTAACATATGCCACAGTACAGATGCAATGTAACACTACGGGCTCATTTTATGCAACTATAGAAGTGGAGGGCAATCAAGTCCTATTCTGGTGTATCTGGGTCACTCTGATCAACTATGGGGGATTTTTCAAATCTCTACCCGTAACTGTTCTGATCAGGCAAACGGATGGATGAAGGAGTTGGTACCGAGGCCTCTGAGACAGTGAAGCACAACAGAATTCCTGCCTTGAGCCCTTCCTGTCACCGATTAGTCCAAGGACAATGAGCAGTGGCACTGGAAAGTCTTTTTAATGTCTCACATACATATGAAGCAATATTCATTAGCAAGCAAACCACCCAGGAATAGGATTATTTAGTGGTTTAAAGAAATTTTGTAAGACATAAACCTTTCAATTAGTTATTTATTCAAAAATATTTTCTATCAATTTGGTTCTTTATCAAATTAAATCAAATCAAATCAGTGAGTGATGTTACAAACCAATAACTGATCAGACCTGCTCATAAAGGATACAATGACCTTGTTAGTTCATTAATATAAGCTACCGAGCAGTGACATACAAACCCAACACATCCACTTCTTCACACAAGGTTCATAACTGATACATGGTGCTTTATACCAAAATACTTGATATACTCATATTTCACTTCAAGATTCAGCTAATGTAAAAATAATACTGGCTTTTAAAAGTATCTAAGTGATGATTTGGATTTTCCTTTCTTGCAAAATTCATGTACATAATTATCTCAAGTTCCTTTACTTTTTACTAAGTAGTTAAAAACCACCTGAAGTTGCATTTCATTTCTACTCTTTGTTGCCCATGACTAAAAGTATATGCAGACATAGTAGAGGGATCATTAGAAATGCCACGTAGATCCCAATGCTTACACAAGAACTTTGGACTGGTTTTAAAGTTTTGTAAAAAACTTCAAATTAATTTTTATATGACAGGCATTAAAAAATGGCTTTTTGAAACATAATACTCAAAGGAAACCCGTTAGCATCAAGAGATCAGATACTTCAGAGAAGAACCGGTCTCCCCTCTTCCCATTTTATCCTTTTCTTGCTGTGCTGGGGATTAAACCCAGGCCTTATGAATGCCAGGCAAACGTTCTACCACTGAGCTACACCTGCAGCTCCAGTCTCTCTTTGATGGTTCAAGAAGTGAGTCTTTTCTCAACAGTTTCTTGATAAGCAACAAATCTTCTCAAATTCATCTTTACATTGTTGAGAACACACAGCTGATCTGGACTGTATTTACCTCTCCCTTCTTTTCGGATCTGTCAAAAAAAATTGTATGTGATTTGGTATCTATTATTGATTCATTTAAATAAAGTATTTGCCAAGGCAAGGTGACAAATCCTATACTTTAGAGGCTGAGGGTGGAAGAGTCGAGGTCCGAGCCCTGTCTAGGTAAGTTAGAGAGACACTGTCTCAAATTATTTTTAAAGGGCTAGTGATGTAGCTCAGTGGAAAGTCCCTGGGTTCAATCCCTGAGAGAGAGATGGAGAGAGAGAGAGAGGGAGGAAAAAGAAAAGAAAGAGGGAAAGAGGGAAGAAAAGAAAAGAAAAAAGAAAGGAAGGAAAGAAGGAAGAAAAACAAAAGCATTTAATCTGGGGTATATTTAACCACTTTCTAAACAATACCACTGTAAGAATTTGTTAAAACAGTTTTACTTCCAAGGTAAACAGGATACTGTATACAAAGAATAAACATAAATTTACTTTGTAAAGATAAATTTACAATGTATACTTTTAAAATGAGAATTACAAAAGCAACTGAGTTGGAGACTTTAAAACAGTGAATTTGTCTCCTTTTCCCCTTTGCACTTCGGTCCATTTTTCCTTCCCTCTCCTCCCTGCTCCTGGGGAAGGCACTTTGGGGAAAACTGCCTTACTATGGTGCTTTAGTAGAACCAGTGGTACTATATTTAAAAGCAACTTGAAGCTAAATATGTGCTGAACTGTAGCTCCATTTTACACAAGCTTCATATAAAAAACTGTACATTAGTGATAGATGCTTGCTTAGCACACATGATCTCCAGCATTGCAAAAAAACTCCAACCCCCAAAATACCCCCAACTATAGGCTATTCTTCTGGCTAACAAAGAAACTTCATTGGGACAGTATACTTTTAAGAAAAGAAAAACAATGAAACATTATTACCACAGCAATGCATACCACATAGAAAAATGAATGTGAACAACAGACCTCAGAAGTTTGGGGTCCTTTTCCCAGTTCATAGTTGATAACTCCTTTCTAAGCACTTGCCTCTGTGGAGTTCGCTGTTTTGTTTGCAGTGCTGGGGTTCTAGCCAGAGCCTCTTGCACACTAAGCATACACTCTACCTCTGAGTTATAGCCCCAGGGCTTCTGCAGAGTTTCAATGATACTACACCTGTCTGCCTCACAGCAGCACAGAAGAGAAAAAGGTGATACGTTTTCCTCATTATCTCATAGTGTCTTTTCTAGAAGGTAGAAGGCCTGTAACTTTATTTTTTTTTTTAAAGACAGGCTCTTGACAAGCATGGTGGCACATAACTGTAATCTCTCCCAGTAGTAGGGAGGTTGAGACAGGAGGATCGATGCAAGTTCACGGCCAGCCTGGTCTACACACTGAGTTCAAGGCCAGCCTGTACTACCTGGTGAGATTCTTTCTCAAAAAATCAAAATACATACATACATACTTAAAAAGAAAAGACCGGGGCTCACTATGCAGTTCAGTCAGGACCTGAACTCACCATGTAACAGACTGCCCTCGAACTTGGCGATTCTTCTGTCTCAACCACATCAGCCTGTAGCTTTAACAGTGTGGACACCTACTATGTACTGGTATGAAAGTATCTCTAGATACAGTCTGGAGCCGAAAGATGAAGTTCAGAACTGCTACTTTATGAACAATGAAGGAGGAAATACTCAGGGGACATTTATGTTTGAACACCATTTAACTTGGTTACTGTGAGACAGAATAAGCAGGAACAAAACCCCTCACTGCTCGCAAAACAAGCTAACAAAAATACAAGATTTGAACAAAACCTAAGAGTAAAGTGTTCACTATTTTTTCACAATCAATGATTGTCACTTAATGATCAAAGTTAACACAATAAGCGGTAGCCACTCGTACAAAGTCTCAAAACGTAGCATGCCAAAACACAAAAATGTGAAAAAAAAAACCCTACATTGATGTTCTTAAAGCAGCACT
This sequence comes from Dinomys branickii, assembly GCA_004027595.1. Classification (NCBI taxonomy): domain Eukaryota; kingdom Metazoa; phylum Chordata; class Mammalia; order Rodentia; family Dinomyidae; genus Dinomys; species Dinomys branickii. The sequence goes on along the minus strand of PVLD010007442.1, from coordinate 81,526 downwards.
GACTTCAGAATGTAATAGCGACATTGACAATGCATGTGGCCCCGACTGCTATTTTTCTTTCCTTCTCAAAAACTATTTTATGCCTTAAAATCTTTTGAGGAGAACCACACAGTGGCACACTGGTAGTCCCAGCTACTTGAGATAGGAGGATCGTTTGAGACCAGAAGTTCGAGACCAACCTGGGCAATACCGTGAGTCCTATCTCAAAAGAGTATTTGCCTAGTATACATCATGTTGTGGGTTCAATCCCCTGCACCACAAACAAAATTTACAGGGTTCTCTCCATGAGACAGCAAATTCTGAGTCAGGTGCTCATAAAATACAAGAACTATCAGGAAACAACAAAAGCAAACTTCTCATCAAAATCTATTCTCACATGGCGTGGTGGTACACACCTGGGAAGTTGGGGCAGAAGAATCATCCTGAGTTCTAGGCCAGCCTGGACTACATGTCAAGACCCTATCTCAAGCAAAAACAAAACCACCAAAACTTTATTGATAAAAGATTTAGAAGCAAATGTTCAATTTAAAATCTAAAATACTGGCCCGGGGGTGGTGGCAACATGCCTATAATCCTATTGCATGGGGGTACCAGAGCAGCTGAAGCAGGAGGATCTCTGCCATTTTGAGGCCAACATGGCGTACATAGGGAGTTCAAGGTCAGCCTAAACGGCATAGCCAGGCCCTGACTCAGAATAAATAAATAAATAAATAAATAAATAAATAACAACAACAACAAACCCACCCCAAAATCTAAAGTACTGGACTGGAAATATGGCTCAGTGGTAAAGCCCTTGGCTAGCATGCTTGAGGCCCAGGCTTTGATACCCAGCATAGAGAAAAATCTAAAATATGAAATGATCTCAACATTTCATAATTTTAGGGGGCTGGGGATGTACCTCAGTGGTAGAGTACTTGCCTTGCATGTGTCGGGGCTTCAGTTTGATTCCCAGCACAGAGAAAAAGTACTTCATTTTAAACTTGGAATTTACGTAAAAGGATTTAGAATTCCAAGGCTGGAGGTATGGCTTAAGAGTGGAGTGCTGGGGACCAGGCTGTACGCAGATTATGACCAGGGGCCTCCCAAGGTCAGTGAGCCGTTGCTTCAGGAACAGGAGGTATAAGGGAGCTGCCTGACTCCTAGATAAGGGCGGAACGCTAACAACCAGGCATTCCTGAGGCAAGATGGCATCTGCTGAGGACAGCTGTCAAAATACGGTGTTTGAGCTTAGAGAAAATGTGGCTCCTCATTAAATTGATCCTTACCCACCTATTTTGTATAGTTACTGTTTCATGAAACTCATGCTACTCCTCTCTCTGAGCTTCTTGCTGGCCAATAAAAGGGAGCCGACCACAGAGGTGGCTGAGCCCGTCTGCTAGAGGCGAGCTCCTCCCGTCCCCGTGTACTCCGAGATTTGTCTGTCTTTGTTCCCCGTCACCCACGGGTACCCGAGGGTTTGATCAGCCCTCAGTGTGATGCAGAGTGTGTGCTCAGCATGACTGAGAGCCTGGGCTCAGTCCCCAGTACCGAACAAAATGAAACTCCTGGATGCTCTCCTATGTGCTCCTCTTAAGTTTCTGATCGACTGATTAATCTTTGGCATCACTGGGAGTTGTACCCAGGGCGTTGCACATCCAAAGCAGGTAGCCCATCATGGAACTACCTCCTCAGCCCTTGAAATTATTTTTTTGACTCATAGTTAGCTTTAATGCTTCTAATAAAAAATAAAAAGCTAATAAAGACAGTAACCACATTCACTAATACAAACATCTGGAGCTGGCCTTTTTTCCTACAAAAGGAACTATGTCTAACAATGAAACTATCATATAATGTACCTCATGATACAAATTTGAAATGTATATGAAAGTGCTTTGTAAGCTACAGACAATAGCATTTATACATGTTAAACACAGTTAACACTGCTAAACTGTTAAATAAGAAGGTGGGCAGATACCACTTGGGCTCCAATGACCGTGATTCCACAGTCACTTTGTGTAGCTATGACTTAGTCAACAAGCATTCTACAAGGTACAGTGAAGTGCTGTATTAATCCCCGAGATTTATAGGAATTTGTCACGCACCTGCCTCCCAAGTGCACGGCAATAACTGTATACACTTGTCTCCCCAGAGAATGCCAAGACGTACATGTTTATAAAGAGCGAAGATACGAACCTTCATTTTGAAGACGGGCTGGAATTCTTTCAGAGCAGATAACAATTTAATTTGAATGGAGGCTCTTTCAGCTTCTTTACCATCTGCGAAAACATCAAAGAGGGCATCCAAAGCCTCTCCTGCTACTACAAGGCAAGGGTCCTTGGTGGCAACCTCAAGCAGGAAGCACCCAATGGTCTGGAAACAGCAAACACATTATAACATGAGTGAGTCAGTCTCCAAAACAACTGTTATCTTCCCATGTGGCAATAACACACGCAAGCTTTTTGTGCAAAATTGTCAGGGAAAAATGAAAACTTTTAAAGACCCAAGATTTGATAAATACTTATAAATATACCAAGTATAGCATAAGCAATATAATTGAACATAATATAGTTTATTTTCCGAAATAAATTGAAATCCCCAAGTGATATATGAAAAGTTGATTTTGGAAATCATTAAGTTTTCCCCTTTCATCTCCCTCAAAAGGGCTTCTCTATGGTATTAAATGCATCAAAATCTTACCCGTAATGAAAAGCACTAAGCTAATTCAAAAAAAAAAACAAACCCAACACTTAAACTCGCTTTTGCTTTACCATTTTAGTTGATTTTAACTTCCAGGCTTCCTTTTTTCCTGCATAATTAGCTAGTTAATGAGCAGACCATTTCCATCTGCAAAGAGTTGTTCCACAGTTGCTGTATTTTAGCTTGACTGTTCTGCATCACCTTTATGTCTTGGTGATGTGCATGCTGATATAACTGGTCTGGAAAGGAACTGCTCAGAACAGTTCATAAATAACAGCGCAACTGCTGGACCGCCAGGCAAAGTCTCTGGGCCTCAGTGTTTTCATCTGAATCAAAGAAGTATAGGTCCCCCTCACAAACTGCATTCAGACATTAATATCCTAAAACATACTATGAAGCACACACATATCACCTACGAAGCAGTCTTATTCATATAGACACATTTAAATCGAATCCAGTCTTTGTATCTAACTTCCCATCTGCAGAAAATACACGGGATAAAGGAACAGGCTGAATGCCATGAGGAAAGCGCTCGGACAGAGCCAGAAGGGGGACAACTGACCTAAGAGCTGAGGAAGAGATACGCTAGGGAGAACTGTTCTAGACTTGAGAAGGATGTAACACATCCCAATTCCACTAGCTTAAATAAACTATCTATAAGCAGGTATCCTTGAGACAATCAAAAATTACAAACAGACAGGTATTAGACATAATAAGAAATGACTTTAAGAAAAAAGAAATGATTGTTAATTGTGCAATGCACGATAATGTCAGTTACATAAAAAACTGTTATTTTTATAAGAGATGTCAACTAAATTAATAGAGGTAAATCATCACAATGTTAGTGTACTTTAACAAACCAGCAAAGAAACTATTTTCCATTCAAGTAAAAAAGAGAGAGACACAGAGAGACAGACAGACAGACAGAAAGAAAGAGAAGAGAAGAGAAGAGAAGAGAAGAGAGAAAGAAAGAAGAGAGAAAGGAAGGAAGAGAGGAAGAGAGAAAGAAAGAAAGAAAATAAAGTAGACCCTGGCAATTACAGGGTCTGGCAGGTAGTTACTTTAAGGGAAGGGAGTAATTGCACACACACTTCTCGCTGTGTGTGTGTACACTTACATGCCATAGAGCCATGCTCTCACATATGTATGTATTATCAAGAACCCCTGGAAAGACAACAGAAGGAACCTGTAATAGTGGCTGCCTCTCCAGAGGCCAGGGAGGGACCTGGAAGGTTAGGAGTACAGGTCACTCTCTTCACTAGATATTACACACTTGCACTTCTAAAAATGTTTTGCCATGCGCATGTATCGTTTTTTCTAAAACAATTCTTAAAAACATTAGTCATCACTACAAACCTCTTAGAAGGGTAGAATAACTGGTTTATTACCCAATGGTCAGTAATCAATACGTTAGGACTTATGAGCAAAATAAAAGGTAATTTTACTACTATTGACCCTTGAGTTATAGGAATGCTGTACTTGCAGCAGTGCGGTTCCCAAGCAACTGTGCTGAGATAAAGTGCTGACAGCACATCTGCTGCTTACAATTTATGGAGCGGTGTTAGAATTTCCTGTCTGGGATTTTTGGACCATGCTTTAACCTAGTGTACCAAGAAAACTGGGTGGATTGTTCATCAGCAGGAAAATATAACACACGAACATTTTACGCAAGAGCAAAGTCAAAAGAAAGGCATCTTTAAAAATTCTGCTTTTGGCCTTATCCTAAAAAATTTTTGAGAAAGTATCTCTGGAATAAATTTAAATGAAAAAGTCAGGCTCAGCTTTTCAAGTATTTATGTTTTTATTTTTTGAGACAGGGTCTCACAGTGTACTTAAGGCTGGCCCTGACTTCACTTTGTAGCCCAGGCTGGTCTTGAACTCATGGCAATCCTCCTGCCTCAGCCTCCCAAGCGCTTGGATGACAGAGGTGTGCCACCACACTCTGCTTCAAGGATTTCTCTTACACACAGTTGTAACAGGCCCACGGGAACCCTAATAATAGAATAAGCGACTGCTCGATGTACTTGCTCTCACTGTGCCCACGCAAGTCTGTGACACCCCTGTAGCAGCAGTTACTCTTCTCCCACTTCTACCTATTCACTTAGTTTTGTTTTTTGACACAGAATCTCACTGTGTAATTCAGGCTAGCACTGAACTTACGGCAATGCTGCCACAGCCTCTCAAGCACTGGAATTATGTGTCCGGTACCATGACCAGCCCATTTGTTTGTTTGTTCTGAGACAGGGTCTTGCCACGTAGTTTAGGCTGGCCTTGAACTCACAGGGATCCTCCTGCCTCAGCCTTCTGTTATGACAGGCATGCAACACCATGCCCAGTGACCCAGTCCATTGCTAATTTAATGTTTAAGGTTAGAAAAGAAATTGTTTTACCTTAAGAGTTTCAAGTGTTCCATCTTCTTTGGCTAGGACACTGCCAGTGATTCCTAAAATACTGACAACATTCACTCTAACTCCGATGTTACTACTATGAATGCCTGCTTTGCATAATGACATCAGCTGATCAGGTGTCATGCACTGTTGAAAGAAGATAGATTTTGTTTTATTTATTTATATATGTGTATCTTTTTGAGACAGGGACTCGCTATGCAGTTCAGATTGGCCTTGAGCTCCCTTTGTAGCCCAGGCTGACCTCAAGCTCCAATGATCCTCCTGCCTCAGATCTTCCTGCCTCAGCTTTCAGAATGCTAGGATTACAGGTATGTACCACCATGCCTGGTGAGAATATAGTTTTTACAGTCTTAAACTCAACTAATTCCAATAGTAAATAATAATAAGAGAAGAGTCCCTCCTACAGGATTCATGGTGCTAAGAGCAGCATAAACACCTGGCAGCGAAGTTATTACCATTTTGAAATTGCACCCAAGTACAGCTGGCAACACAGTCCTGCTTATGTCACTATCATTACTGAACCTGGGAAAAGTACTCCAGGTCCCATTAGTTTCATCTGAAGATTTACAGCTGTCTCATTCTTTTTAATATTGAACATAAAGGTTTTAAAAGTGGAAGCATGTAGCTTTAATAAAAATTGGCTGAGTCTAGACGAAGTAAGAACTTCTTTTGAGATGTTTTATCATAAATTATTTAAGACTACAAAAGCCATTACAGGGCTGAGTGTGGTGGCTCAGGCCTGTAATCCCAGCACTCGGGAGGCTGAGGCAGGAGGATCACTGTGAGTTTGAGGACAGCCTAAACTGCATAGTAGAACACTATCTCCAAATGACCAAAAAAAAAAAGAAAAAACCAAACCAAACAATTATACTTTCACCATACAGTAATAATTTTCAGTTTGAGCTAATTTGACCACATATTTGGGCATAAGAATCATGAAAAAATGTAAATGTCAAGTTGCCAGGCTGTCTCCTACAGTGTGGTGATGAAGAGCTTCCATCTGGAACCAGATACCCCGGGTTCGAATCCTAGCTCCCTCCCCTAACACCTGGGTATCCAGCCACAGTTACTTAATTTCATCAGAGTCCATTTTTCTCCTGAGTAAAATAGTGATGACAAAAGTATTCCTCACAGGGTTGCTATAAGGATTAAATAATATGCATAAAACACTGACTAAGTGTTAACTGCATTATTTGTAAGAATACTGAATGACTGCAAATCCTTAAACATATTTCTCCATCATTTACATTGCTTCTGCCAATTCTAAAGGTAATGTTAGGTTTTACAGAAAATATTCTAAAGCACAATGTTAGGTTTTACAGAAAATACTGTAATGACAAAAACTGCACAAACTGAAGGATTCCGCACAACTCAGATAGGCTGCTGCAAACCATACAGGTGTGGCTGCATAATCACCAAGACAACTCAAAGAAGCTGCCGCACAGATGAACCAACAAAGTGAAGATCCAGACAGGGAGGTGGACGGCTGAACTCTAGTGCTGGTGCCACAGCTCAGCAAACCAAGCCACTGGTGTCCTCTGCAGGAGAAGCATGGGAGAGCCAGGGATCTGGCTCTGACACTTGACGCTCATGCCCATTATGGAGCTAATATAAGAATTCAGCACCTAAATATACAGGAATAAAGCTGGGGTGGGGGCACACACCTGTAACCTGAGCACCCTGAGAGGCTAAGCCAGGAGGATCATAATCCTGGCCCGGGCAGTGGCTTAGTGAGATCCCATCTCAAACGGGCAGGGGGTGAGGATGTAGCTCAGATCAAAGGCCCTGGGTTTAATCCCCAGTACCACAAACATCATACACACCATACACATACATAGATAGAGAAAAAAAGAGAGAGAGAGAGAGAGAGAGAGAGAGAGAGAGAGAGAGAGAGAGAGAGATGATTACCATAAAGCAAGTATAAACTTTGACTAATTTTCTCAAAGCATCAGACTGAGTCAGTAAACTGCTACATCACAGAAAAGCATTTAAAAACCTTATATTCCTATAGGCCTACAGTGTAAGGTTTTCTGATCCTCGCAATATCCGTTTACCATTACTGAATTATAATCATTTCCATTTTGAAAAATGTCCTCAAATACACAAAGAAACCTTTTTAGAAGGATACATGCCAACAGCATCCCTTGTATTCAACAGTAGAACACCATTCCCACTACAGCCTGGGACAAGATAAGGTTTGGGAAGCAGCACTCCAGTGGTGCGGCCATGGAGGGACCAAAGAAGGAAAAAAGGCCAGGAGGCCAAGAGCTGCACAGCCAGGCGACTCAGAGGCCCACCTAAGCGCAGACCAAAGTGTCCGGGGTTCAACCAACAGTGCCACTGCAGGCAGCTTCAAGGAGAGAGGTGCGTCCCAGGGGACAAAAGATGATGAAAGCTAAAAGAAGGGGGTGCTGGTGGGTGAGTGACACTAATGAGATATATTAATAACTAGAGGACTTTAGAAAGGAGGGGAATGGTTTAGAACAGTGGTTTTCAGACTTGAGAGTGCAAGGGAATAACCCAGAGAGCATGCTAAGACACAAACTTCTGGGGTCTTGTGTGAGGTTCCTGCACCCGGCTAGCTGAGGGTGTAGCTCAGTCTTAAGAGTCCTTGCCTAGTCTGTGCAAAGTCCTGGGTTTTTAATTCCCTGCACCATAAAACAAACAAAAAGCATCAACCTCATAGAAAAACAGGCAAAAGATAGGACTAGTCACAGAAAAAGAAATGCAAAGCCCCTAAAGCACATGAAAAGATGTCCCAACTTCCTCGTTATACTAATAAAATATGAAAAGTAAAATAAAATATAATTTTCACCTATCAAACTAGCAAACCATATATTCTGAAACATACTTGCTGGTGGGGTTATGGCAAAAAAAAAGCTTCTCCCAAACACTGTCGGTGGGGAGGCAAAACAACCGAGACCCTAAAGAAGGGACTTCAGCACATCTCCTCCCACTGGGCCACTCTCCTGACCATACCTCACATTTTTGCTGGCCCCATCTAGAGATTGCTAGGGCATCCATTCACTTCTCTAGAAGAGTCAGAGGCCAATCAGATACTGAGCTGTCTTTTATTGTACCAACTATACTTCAAAGTACGAAATAAATGATGAGGCAGAAAATTCTTATTTACAGAAGGATTTTGGCTAGTTAACTGTTACAGGAATGAGAAAATTAGAATATTTCCACTTTGCAGCCCCTAAGGAAACAATGGATCTCAACAACTACAATCAGTTACCAAAACCAAGTGAACCCACTAATTAATCTTAAAATTACTCTCTTATGACATTACATGAGTTAGGGTATAAAAGTAGGATAAATTTATATAGCTATTTGAACTTTTCTTGCCAGAAACTGTGAACTTGAATCTAATTAAGATTTTAGGCCTAGCTCTGAGTTTACAGAAATACGGGAGAGAGAGGGCCATAGCACAAAGTGACAGTTTCTTTAATGAATAAATATAATGGGGACAGGGGAGCAGATAAGGGAAATACAATGGAGAAATTTAAGAAGCTGTGACTATACTAAAAGCACTGAATTACGCACTTTAAATGGAAGAACTGCGTGATATATGAATCAAATCTCTATAAAGCTATTAAAGAAGGACAAAAACATCATAAAAGCCATGTCTGGACCTTGTTTAGATCCTGATTTAAACAAACCACTTGTAAAAAGACATTTCTACCAGGCATGACAACACATGCCTATAATGCCAGCTACTTGGGAAACTGAGGCAGGAGGCTCAAAAGTTAGAGGTGGCCTGGCCAATGAGCAAAACAAAACCTTATTCCAAAGGAAAATTTAAAAAAACGATGAGAATGTAGCTTAGTAGTAGGGCACTTGCCTAGTGCATGTGAGGCCCTAGGTTCGATCCCTAGCACCAAAAAAAAAGCTGGGGATATAGCTCAGCAGTACAACATCTGCCTGGCAAGCACAAGGTTCTGTGTTTGATTCCCAGCGCACACACACACACACACACACACACACACACACACACGAAGGACTTTTTAAGGCAAGCTGGGAAAACTGAGTTCAGACTGCATTTCAAATAAGATACCTGTGAATTTTTTGATTTGGGTAATGCTACGGATTTTTTTAAAACTTCATTTTGTAAGCTATGCCTAATGACGTATACAATGAAATATTCTGGGTGAAATGATAAGACTTATTTTAAAATACTCTAGGAAGTAAGAATAAAAATGCAAGAAGAGTAAAACAAGAAGGCAGGCTGACAACCTGTTGCGACTCGGAGATACTACACGTGGGTCCACAGAATGCTCTCTGCTCTCAAGAACGTTTGAGAATTTCCTTAATAAAAAGTAATGAATAGGGCTGGGGATAGAGCTCAGTGGAATAAGCACCTGCCTGGCAAGTGCAATCAAACCTGGCAAGTCCTGAAGTCGATCCCCAGTACCTCAAAAAAAAAGAAAAAAAGGAATGAATAAAAATGACATGGCACCTGTCAGACAGATGCAGATGGACACTGTAGAGGGCATGTTTGAAATTTTCTGTAATAAAGTATTTTAAAAGACCAACAACATACAGAGAGAGTATTTACTATATAGAGAGACACCACAGAAGAAGTTGTACTGGTGAACACCTTGAAAGCAGAGCACTCAGCTTAGTGTTGTATATCACACTGTTATATGTATAGCAATCCCAATGATTAAATGTGGAGTTTACGATTTTTAAAAAGTTGTATTGATATAAAAGCACCTGCATGTACTGCTGAGGGTAGGAAGGAGGGAGAATTTCAGGTTTCACTTTAGGCATGCCTACATTTTTTTGTTTTTTGTTTTGGAAAGATCAGACATTAGTCTTATAATAGAAGAATATTTTTTTAAAATATGTAATAAATTTTGCCTCCATAGTACATAAAACATTTAAAACATCTTACCTGAGGAATGTTCTTAGAGGCCATTGTTTGCAAAAGAGCCCTCAAGGCACTACTTATAGCTTCTAGAAAATCAGCATTTTGGGCAAAATCTGAAACATGAAAGTTACCATAAGGTACAATGATGAAGTAAATTTTTTCTTGCTCCAAGACAACCTATTTTGTAGAAAAAAACTGGATCAAAACAGGCATATTAAACATTAATAGAGGCTATCACTGATAAATGCATTTATGATATTTAAGCCGACACGCTTAGTTAACAGCCACCCGTACTCTGCATAGCAAGTCTGAAACATGAAACCACACAAGGCAAAGGAGGGTCCTGCAGACAGGTCTTACCTACGGCGCTAGGCACTTGGGTTTCACTTGCCTCACACTCTGGCAAACCTGCACCACTGTTGTAGATGAATTCAGTCTTTCACAGATTTCCAGCGCCAGACAGGATAACGGAGCAGTCGGCTCCCAAACCGGAGTGCTTCCCTGCTAAGCCAGGCTAAATGCCGAGCCAGGACCCGTGCTGCTCATGTGGGGCGGCCCTGTGTCCTCGGTTATCGCTGACCCACCTCCTTTCCCACTCCTGTTCCTGCCACCCTTTTCTTACTGTCCTTTCTACCCACAGAGGACAAACAGAATAGTAGCTAGCCAACAACAACAGCGTCACCCCAGTGATACACAGGGTAAGGGGCACCTTTGGTGGGAAGGGAACGCAATCCACTCAGGGTAATACACTGTAATTTCCAAAAATGGTCACAACCGTATTTTCAGTCCTGCATGCTGTTCTGGAAGCCTGTCACTTTCTCCACTTCTTGAATTTGGCTGCGACTCTGTTGACTTCTTTAGCCAAATGCACGAACGACAGGCTAGCATAGAAGGGAATGTGACTTCCCCCTGACTTGCATGGTGAGCTCTTTTTCTTCTCCCAACTCTGCCCTCGGAACCCAGCTAGCACATTACAAGGAAGCCTAGATCACATGAGGCGGTCACCTGTAGGCGTCCTGCCTGAGAATTCCACCACCATCCGTCAGAGTGAGTCAAGAACACTTCAGATGATTCTGGCTCCCTGCCTTCCAAATTCTTCAGCAGATGCCCTAGAGGGACATGTTTCCATGTCACCACTGCTGACATTCTGGACCAAATACTTCTCTGTTGTGTATGTACAGGGGTCGCCTGTGCCTTATAGAATGTTATCAGCATCACTGGCCTCTACCCTCTAGACAATAGTAGTAAACTTCACTCTGTAACAACCACAAATACCCCCAGACATTGCCAAATGGCTGGGGGGTAAGGGGGTTGCTGTCTGGTCAAGATTCACTGCCCTGGACCTTGTGGAATAGAGACAAACTGTCTCTACTGTGCACTGTCTAAATTCCTGACCCAGAGCTACTTCCAGAAGGAACAACTGATAACTGTTTTTGTTTGACAGGGTCTGTGTTGCCCAGAAAGGTCTTGAACTCAGGAATTTCCATGACCTCCCCACCTCAACCTCCTTAAAGCCAGACCTGCAGGTGTGCTCTACCACATCCAGTCTGCTTGCTGCTGCTTTAAGCCACAAAGCTTTGGCTTGGCTTCCTACCTTGGGGTGCTTGGGACCCTGTTCTGGTTCTGACTCCCCTTTTTAGATTGTCCAGGGGAGAGACAGGTAGCTTCCCACACATTTTAATCAAGGTGTATCTATATATATTTTGGCCCTCTCATTTTAAAATATCTATTATACACCAAAGCAGAGGATCTCTAATTCAGATTGAATTAATACAGATCAAATAACAGGATAGCTTTAGGATCAGATAGACCTGGGATAAAGTCCTGCCTGACATTATGTGAAGCCTCTCATTTCATTTTAGGCTTTTTTGTTTTTTGTCTTTTTCACATGAGGTTTCACTATGCAGTTCAGGCTGACCTTGAACTGGCAGCATTCCTCCTGCCTTAGCCTCCCAAGTGCTGGGATTATAGGCATGTACCTCTACGCCTGGCTTGGGCTCATCTCTAGTGCTATCTCTTCAGAGAGGTCTTTTCATACTTGCTTGACACAGCATCTTATACTACTCTGCTGCCATTTTTCTCTTTGTAGCTAAAGTTACATTAAACATTATGTCAGAAAGAAAACCTCACAAATCAGGGATACCATCTGTTCACACAGTGTGTCTAGGACTACAGAGTGTATGCCAAAACGTGCTCAACAAATACCTGATAAACAATGAATAAGGGGCTGGGGATATAGCTCAGTGGAATAAGCGCTTGCCTAGCAAGCGCAGGGTCCTGAGTTCGATCCCCAGTACCGCAAAAAAAAAAACAAAAAAAACAATGAATAACCACGACAATATTCTGTAACCTCTACAAATCTCAACTTCCTCTGAATAAGTGCCTGTCTCTAAAAACTGGAATCAAACAGGCACTCAAAAGCTGGTGTAAAGGTCTTACTATTAAACTTTTAAAACTTACCATACTGGCTCTGAAATGTATGCTATATTTCATTAATGCTCCAAGAGTAGCCTTAGAAATTCATGAACTGCATATCAAACAAATAAGCTACACTGTGTTATGAAAAACTAAATACAAACAAAACACATCTCAGATTGAATTGTTTAATTTTATTCTAATGACAATAACTATTACCTTAGTTCCAAATACTAATCTAAACTACACATGATTTTATGTTATATGTAGTTCACAATTTATCTAGATCAGTGGTGGCAAACCTAGGGCACACATGCCACAGGGGGATGTTTTTATCAATTGAAAGCTCTAAAAGATTCACCATGACTGATTTAGAGTAAAGAAGATATGTAGGCAATTTTTATTTAATTCACATTTCTGGCCGTTTATCCAAATTTGAGAAAGGAATTTCAAACCACTTTTCTTTCAGCTAAGTTTTCAGTAAAAGGATGTGGCACTAAAAGAGAAATTAAGTAAAGGTCAAGAGAAGTAAAAAAAAAAAAAAGAAGTTATTCAAAATGACTTTCTCCTCAAAAATGTTATAAAGGATCTAAGAATCTGAAGCATGCCTAAATGTAGGTTAAAGATGCAAGAAAACTGACAGACTAACCCAATATGAAAATAGACCATTATTAAAAATTTGATTTTCTTAAAATCGACAGGGTTTTTATTGTTTTGTTTTGTTTTTGTCTTTTTGAGACAGTTTCACTATACAGTTCAGGCTGGCCTCAAACTCCCTTTGTAGCCCAGGCTGGCCTGGAACTTGCAGTGATCCTCTTGCCTCATCCCCGAGTGCTAGGATTACAGGTGTATGCCACCACGCCTGGCTGAAAATCAATAACTTTTCATGGAAACAAAGATATTAATGTTTTGAATGCAAAAACCAGATTTGACCACAGGAAAACCTCTCCTTTTATCCCTGGTGTTAATTGTAGAGTACTGAGCATCACCAACTTTGTAACTATTTGGAGCTGTATTTGGCATGAAAAGGTTAGGGGCTGGGGACGCTGCTCAGTGATAGAGTGCTTGCCTAGTATGCATAAGTCTCTGGGGTTGATCCCCAGCATTAAAAGACAAAACAAAACTACAACTATTAAAACAGTTAGATAGAACTGTGTAAGCCTCATGTATTTAACTCTCAAACATGGTAACACAAGAAGTACAGAAATTTAACCTCACATTCCCCATCAAGTTCTCCAAAAACAATTGAAAAACCCCAAGGATTACAAGACAAAAATAAAAACCCAAAGAAAAAAGAAAAACAAAAAAACCCCATAGGAGCAAAGCATGGCGGTGCACACCTATAATCCCAGCACTCTGAAGGCCGAGGCAGGGGGATCATTGTGAGTTAGGGGCCAGCCTGGGCTACATAAATGAGTTCAAGGCCAGTGAGACATTCTCAAAAAGGCCAAAACAAACAAACAAACAACACCCTATAAGATTACACTATTTAATAAATCCCAAAAGTTTAGAAGGACTATATTAAACCGAAAATTTACTGTTGTTACAAAATAAATAACTATTTTACTTTTTGAGCTACTTCTTAACTCTCCGAACATCAATGTTAACAAAAAGACAACAGATAGGACCATGAGGAAAAGTCTATAGATATTTTAATGGCAATCTTCCCCTAGCAGTAACTTCACCCCTACTGTTTACAATCCAAACCCTTTTAGAAATGGAAGGTTAATTCTGATAACAAATCCCTGGGAATAACAGATCTGTGGGTTATGTTTTTCTTTATTAAAATTATTTTCATTCAGTGATGAATTATAAATGCCACCAAGGCCTCATTAACCTATTTGGGCAATTGTCCATTGCTTACTTTTCTTCTTAACTATAAGAATGAAATTTGATTGGGTAATACTGTATGTAGGACAAAACTGGACAGCTATTACAGGATATAAAGTGGACAGCCTGACTCCTCTGTCTCGTCTACCCAGTTCCCCTCCACAGTCAAGTCACTGATCCACCAGTTTATTGTTTGCTTACAGAGCGCGTCTCTGGAGATGAGACAGACATGGGTAGGGAGGACAAGGACCAGGTAGCGAGTGGTGTAATAGCATACACAGCTCTATACCTTGCTTTTGTCACACACAAACATCTGCATACTACATACTGTATCTTTTAAATTACAGGTCTCTAATACAGGTAAATTTCATTTGTACTCAAACACTTACGTGCCAGACCTTAGTTAACTTTTAAAAACCGACAAAGTTTAATTAATCAAAGAATAAGTTGGGTAGCTTGCAGAAGTAGGCCAGGTTCTGTACAACTCCTTCCCTGGTTCCCCCACAGTAAGCTGTGGGTATTCAAACCTTCTGAATCTGCACTGGAGGACAGAGCTAGCCTGTCAGCCGGTAGCTCTGTACTGCCCTCCCAGCCTTCTCATAACCTGGGAGGCCTGGACTGTGGGGCGTGAGGGGAGCGCTCTGCAGGATGTTCCTGGATCTCTTACTGTTTCTAACCCTGCCCAGCCTTCAGGGAGCCCTGCTGGCTATCTCCTGCTTGTGAGCCATCTCTCAGTGAGTGTGATCAAAGCACCAAGATCTCCATCCCTGATGGCCAGAAGTTTATTTTTCTTGAAGTACGTACACCCGTCCTGTACCTCTGCTAGCCAGAAAACACTGAACCCTGTTCATCTGGCTGCTTGCGCTCACTAGTGGTTACATACTCGTTATGGCCAAGGTCACAGGAAAACCACAGCAAGCTGAGCCCTGGAGAAATAATGGAATGCTTTTAAACTGTGGGAAAATAACTTAAACATTTGATGTTAAATGAATTCATTTTGTGACTATTCTTGAAATAATCTTTTTCTAAAAAAAGTTCAGAAATATGACATGCTACCAGGTTAAGATCATGTTTACGTTTCCTAAGAACCATGATGTTATCTTTACAGAAACCACCCTCTACAAGTCTCTGTCACAATAATATTTTTAAAAATCTGGGCTGGGGATATAGCTCAGTGGAATAAGCGCCTGCCTAGCAAGCGCAGGGTCCTGAGTTCGATCCCCAGTACCGCCAAAAAAAATAAAAATAAAAATAAAATAAATAAATAAAAATAAAAATCTACCCACATAATCATGTGGCCTGGTATACTGTGACTCTGTACCACAGGACAGTATAAACATGACTGTGAGTGCCTGGGAAAGGTTTCTGCAGGTTGGATAAACAACATATAATTATGAAGTCCAAGTTCCCGCCTCTTTAAAATTCTGTTCTATCCAAGTAGTCTCTCACAATAAGGTCTAATACTTACCTGGTTGAGAAAAAAGAAGTTGTGACAGATGCAGTGCAAATATCTGAAGGGCTGGAGCTCCTCCCAGATGGTCCATATCCAGGAGGGACACAAGGCTCTGGAGACCCACCAGGGCTCTGCACTGTATAGTATTCATTCTGGAAAGAAAGTGGAACAGTATGATTTCTCTAAAACTCACCCATCAGAATTCAGCGTTCACTTCTAATCTAAACTGCAGGTTCTGGGGGTTGGAATGTGTGAGCACATGTGGGTCTATGGCATGTGGCAGAGAATCACGAGGTAAACTGTTCAGCTGCCAGACTGCTGCAGCACACAGGGCCCTGGTGTAGGGTTCACCTGATGGGACATGAAGAAGCTGCTTCAGAATTTCAGTGCAAGGTAACATTGTACAAATTGCTTTAAATTAAGAAATACAACATGCATATGGTCCATGCAGCACACACACAGTGCAAACATTTATAAAGCAAACACACATACATTTGTGTAAGAAGTAAACATCATTGGTACCCTTGCAGCCTAGGTATTCCTGCTGATTATGCCCCACTTCCTGAGGCCTGGAGAGAATCTCCACCCAGACTCATGAGGCAAACTCCTTGCTTTTCTTTGTAGGCTTGCCACCCAGGTATGCATCTCTAAGAAAAAATGTTCAGGATTGTCCGGTTTCGAACTTTGTAAAAACTAAACCACACTGTGTATATTGTTATCTCTTGCTTTTTTTGGTCAACGTTGTTGTAAGTTTGCTTTGTGTTGTAAGTGGTTCTGATTCAGATCCTTTTGACTACATTTCTAGTGAATGATGTCAGAACATATTATCCAGGGCTCATTTCAGATGAGATCGGGCACGTTCAGGGTGGTACGGCCGTGGACCAGGGCTCACTTCAGCAGCACATATACTAAAATTAGAATGTGACATCCATTCTACCTGTGATGCACTTCTAGATTGGGGCAACCATGAGTTCAGCTGCTGAGAACACCCTCATGTGTGTATCCTAGTATGGAACAGACTTCTCCAGGTATAAATCCAGGAACAAACCTCCCACAGCGTAGGAGAAACCACTACTGCTTTGTATGCAGTGGAGCAACATTTCACATAATGACATGTTTTTGAAAATACAAAGTTCTTACTTTCTAATCAAAGGTTTCCAAGGAGGGTGCCTAGAACATACGTCAACTGCAACACTGTTTGGAAAGGCAGTTTTCTCAAAAACCTAGGTTTAAAAAAGGCGGTAAGTCAAAAGTTGAATAGTCACCTTACACACGAGTTCTGTATAAGACTCTAACATATTTCACTGGCACCTCAGTTGTCAAACAGCTCCAAGTTTTAACTTTCCACTATTCAAACAGCAAAGATGAAAAAAAAATCTGCTTGGTGTTTGTAATTTTGCTCGATAGTCAAAATGAAACTCTGACTTGAAAAAACCTGTACAGGCTGTGTGCAGCAGTGCCGGGATCCCAGTGATCCCAATACTGAGGAGGCTAAGGAAGGAAGATCACTGAGAGTTTGAGGTCAGCCTGGGCTACGCAGTGAGTTGAAGGCCAGCTTGAATTGCATAGTGAGACCTTGTCTCAGAAAAAAATTTTGTTTTTAAAAGAACTAAAAGAAAAAACCCATACGGGCTAAGAATGAGTCATGCTTTGTGTCTCACTGGAGACACAAAGGGGTGGTGCTTCAGTCTGTGCACTGTTCTTACCCAGATAACATACAGAGCTTGTGTTAGTGCACTAAAACATTCACTATGTGCTTCTTCTTCTTGTATTTCATTTGCATAAAATATAACCATGGTTCCAAAGAAATACCAGCAGTAAAGCTAACAGGAAAACTGAGAACCACGAGAGAATTAAAGAAATCATTGCAAAATCTGTTGAAAGTTCTGGAAAAATTTTGGGGCTTCACAAGCAATTATGTGGTTTTCCATTATTGCTTATGGGAAAAATATGTTCCGTTCTCAAATTTTTTGATGTTTGAACACGAATTTGGAACAAATGAACTTCCAACTGAAATGGTCAGGCATGATCAGGATGAAATGTTCTATGAGCCTATTTCTAGTATTTTTTTTTTGAACAGTATCAGAAGGTATTTTTTTACCCTTTTGTCTATTTGTGAAATCCATCTTCATCACATTTTACCAAAAATGGTTTTACAAATATTGTAAAAGTGTATGAGGTAATACTAAAAAACACAGGTAGAGTTCTTGCATGTGCAGCTCAATGATCAGTCAAATCTTCTCCAAGAATAAGAGTCACTGTCCTCTTCACCATCATCATCTACTGTTTTATTTTCTCCCTCTTTCTTCTTGGTGGTGCTGGAGACTGAACACAGGACCTGCACGCTGAGCTAGCGGCCCAGTCCTTTTGAAACATTTTTTTGCTGGGAGTGATGGCACATGCCTGTAATCCCAGCATTTGGGAGGATATGAGAAGAGCAGCACAAATTCAATGCCAGCCTGGAATACACAGTAAGTTTAAACCAGCCTGGATTATATAGCGAGACACTGTCTCAAAAAACAAAACCAAAAAAAACTAGTTCACTATGTACCCGAGGATATCCTTGAACTCATGACATTCCCCCTGCCTCAGCCTCCCCAGTGCTAAGATTACAGGCACGCAACATCATGCTTGGCCTAAAAATTTTGTTTTGAGACAAGGTCTTCCTAAGTCACTAAACTACCCAGTCCCAGTCTGCACTAGAACTTGAATCCCCATCTCAGCCTCAAAGAAGGCTGGCATCACATGTGGCTTTAATTCTTTTTTGGACCATCAGCTGCAACCTTGAAGTATGTGCTTACTTCTACAAAGAGAGTAACTTACTTAAGCCTTTCCCATTTTCTTTTTCTTTGAGAACTGCTCTGTAATTCAAGCTGGGCTTGAACTCACTATGTAGCCCAGGCTGTCCTCAAACTCCTACCAATCCTCCTGTCACAGCTTCCTGAGTGTTGGGATTACAGGCATGTGCCACCACACCTGGCTCCCTCATTCTTTAATGAGCCTGGAATGGAAACAGATTACCTTCTTTGGAATGAGGTAATTGGTGAGAGCGGTGTGAATCTCATGGGAGAGGCAGAGTGGAGACAGCAGCTGCCCACCACTCTCACTGAAGGAGTTTTCCAAAAATGCGTCGCTTTCATCACTGCTAGAAAGCTCTTCCCATTCATCGTCGGAGGGATCTAGGGAGAATGCAGACCACACATAACCGGGATTTTAGAGACAGTTCCATGGAACCGGCCCTCAGCCAGAAGAAATGTAAAGGTAGCAAACCTTCACTGCAGCACATGTTGACAATAATTTCCAGAGCAGTCTGCTGTGCTGTCAGCAACGCTATGGTCTCTTTCAGTTCCTTGTCAGTAGGCTTTAAAAAAAAGGCAAAAAATTTTGGCATGAATTTCCTTAATGAAAGCCTTCTGGAAAATTTCTTGCACTTGGAATTAAAGCACATGGAGACTAGAGTAGGTAGAAGAAAACCCATACAGTTCTAGAGGTGCAAACAAGCATTGTAATTCTTCTCAGCACTGTGTAACTGCTGCTGCAATCTGGGTTTCCATCCATCCGCAGGATCATTCTCCAAGCACCACTTAGGTAGGTAGATATTCAGAAATTCTGAACTCAATTCACCCTGAAATCTAATCTAACATGTGAAGAAGTAGCTTGGCATAGGAAGATTAAAAGTTCACTGCAGACACCAGGCACTTAAACACAGCGGAACCTGCTTTTAGACGCACAGACTTTTTTTTTGAAAGACTGCAATAATACATACTACTAACAAATCCTTATATGACCAATAGAGCTTGGCTAAGGAGCAGAAAGACTTGCTTCTTGGCTTTCTCTGAAGAATATAACATTTATTTAAGAATGAAAAAGATGAGGACACTTTTCTCTGAAAATATGTAATAACTTAAATGGGAAGATAAATATATCTGACCTTATTTCTTAAATTGCTTATGAAATAGCCATAAGGACATTAATGACACCAATACAGTGGACTAGGCTAAAAACAATACCTGTTTTCTTTCTCTTTTTTTCTTATCTTTTTGAGATGATCTCACTGTGCAGTTCAGGCTGGCCTTGAGTTCACTTTGTAGCCCAAGCTGGTCTCAAACAAACAACAATCCTCCTGCCTCAGCCTCCCAAGTGCTGGGATTACAGGTGTGCACCAGCACACCCAGCCAATGCCTGTTTTCTTGTCTATTTCCAAATGTATTAAACGTTCCATTTAACAGTTTTCTAATCATCTCTTATCTTTTGTGATACTGGGGACCAAGTGAATGCAGGGCCTCATGCTAGTTAGGTAAGGCCTCTATCACTGACCCACCCACCTTTTCTCTTTTTGTACTAAGGACTGAACCCAGGGCCTTTGCATTGAGCTACATCTCTTTGCCAATTAATTGAATTATTTATTGGGGGCAATGTCTCAAGAAGTGCCCAGGCCAGACAGGAATTTGTAATTCTCCTGCCTTAGCCTCCCAGAGTATGGGAATTAAACGTGTGGGCTACCATGCCTAGCCCTGCCCACATTTTTTTTTTTGAGTCAGAGTCTGTTTGCTGAGGTTGGTCTCTAACTTTCAAATGGCTCCTGCCTTGGTCACCTGAATAGTTTGACAGGTCTTATGACATATTCCTGTTTCCCAAGGTTTCTAAAAATGTTTGTTCTCGTTTAAAACTCAACCACTTCTTTGCCCAAACATTTAACTGCAACTCTGAAAAAGTTAAAAGTGGGGGTGGATATTGCTCAGTGGTGCAGTACATGTTTAACCTGCACAAGGCCTAGTATTCACACCTCAGCACTGAAAACAGCAAGGAGCAAATTGCTACTTTAATACATGTCACACAGGAATTCCTAAACTGGCACTGCATTTATTTTTACTATATATACAATGTATATAAACACTGTTGCTATTTGTAACTAAACAAATCTTTATTAGACTAGACTCAAGCGAAATAAGACTTGTTCCTGGGTTTTCATCCACTTAAAACCTATGGGAACTCTGAAATGAGGTTCCACTGTGTGTAACTGCTGTTCAGCACATTTCTCTGCTGCTCACTGCTATCAAGCTGATACAAAGACTCAATCCACACAAAATGATACCACAATCCAGATTTGCTTCAAGTAGCCAGCGGAGTGAGTGAGGAACATGAAATGAACAGAAGGGCTGGTGTAAATGCTAACGGAGCTGCTGGGGAACTGTGCTTGAGCCTGTGTTAGGAAAAAGCCAACTGGGTTATACCGTTCTTTCCACATTTACGGTAATGCCTTGTTAAGCTTTGGTTCTAGAGGGCACCAGTAGAAGCCACTAGGGTTCTGCGGCCAATAGGCATGATGCCCCGGGCCCTGCTGGAACTGGCACTTAAACACAGGGAAGCAGACGGCCAGCATGCTCATCACTCAGGCTATTCAGTTACGTTAAGACTTTAAAAACCAAATTCTTGCTATGAGAAAACTTTGTACTTCATAGCACAAAATGCTTTTTGTTTAAGGCAGGGTTTCGCTATGTAGTTCAAACTGGCCTCGAACTCACAGTGATCCTTCTACTTCAGCCTTTTGAATGCTGCACCACCATGCCCAGCTTAAATGATATTTAAGGGAATGTCTACAAAACAGCTATTTATCAACAGTTTACAAACAGGGTACTTCTATGTAGGGAACTTCGTTGGTCTCTCATTGTACCCCGGAGAAACAGTGGTGGGGTATGAGGAAAATCAAGACAAGAGACCATAGTCGGGGTCAGGTAGAGTTATCTCTTACCTGATAGACAAGAGGACTGACTGACTTCAACAGTTGGAGCATTTATTTCATACTCTTGTAAGTTAGTAGCATGAGCGGTAATGTTGCCTAGCGACTAAGCACTATAGCTGTGCAGGCAGAATGTCTTTCTGAAGACCGAGGTAGCCTGACTGCTTGGCACTCTGGCTCTGTCTTGCCCTCACACACATGACCAATTTCCAGCTCTAGCGGCTCCCAACACTACTACACTAACCTCAATTAACCTCAGCAGACTCGGGTCTCACCATCAGGTTCTCCCTTGAGGAGGCCTCGGAAGCAAGGCTGGACAGGTGGAGAATCCTACGAGGAATAAATCCATCCTCTCAGTCCTAGCCTTTGGCTTCAGAGACCTCTTGACACCCTAACAGTAATTTGCACTTCATAAAGTGCCCAAATCAGTGAGGATAAACAGAGGCCTGAGCACACAATGGCAACAGCAGAAGCTAAGCGTGTAAGCACTGATCTACTCTGTCCCACATACACAAATGAGGCCTGGCACGTTCTGGGCCTACCACTCTGCCTTCTCGATACCTGCCTGCGCTACGCAGTGAGTTCAAGGCCAGCCTGAGCTACACAGCAAAACCCTCTCTCTCACCAGGGGTGGGGGCAAGCACTCTGTACCAGGTCTACGGAAAGTATGTCCTTGGAAATCTAGGCACCATTCCTAGCTCAGCTCTTCTGACCACAGGCTTACGTGTCTGTCCTAAGAAGGACGACAGGTCCACAGGCCTTCACTACATCACGAAATGCCCAAACTGAGCTTCAACTTTTGCTCAACCTCCCAGAGTGCTGGGATTACAGGTATACGCCACCAGCCCGAGGTCAAAAGTTTTATTTTAGATGAGATTATTTTTCCTCTTTGGAAGTAGACTTCTAATGTTACAATGAGAATCAATGGGAAAACATGACCAATTTTTACTGAAATTCATTTTCTATAGTTAATTTTACTCTAATATTTCTTCTATAAAGTTTTGAAAGAAAACTACTGCGTCAATCCACATTTGGTGGCCTAAGTGTAACTTACTGGAAGCAAATCGGAAATCAAAGTTTTCTTTCTTGCTTTTCTTTTACGAGGAATTTCTTCCATTTCACCATCTTCCATCAAATCATCACCATTAGCGTTCTCTAAAATGTCCTCAGTCTCTGCAGCTGTTTTTAACCGCTGGGTTTCGGCCTCTTTCATCTGAATAACTACTTCACCAGCATCCATTTCCAAGACTTCGGACAAGATCTTTAGTATGGCATTCACGATTTCTGCCTGACTCTTGGATGGAATAATGTCCTTTAGATTCCAGATTGTGCCTGGAGGAAAAACAAGCACAAGGACACAAGAACTGCCTGCGAAGTCTTACATGAGGTACAGTCTCCACGAGGCTGGGCCTTGAGGTGCAGGTGTAATTTCAAAATATCTCAACCATGCTGCCTTTGTTCAGTTTTATTAAATGTCAAGAGGACCTGCACAGAGGTAGCACCCTTTGTTAAGACCTTTCACAATCATCGGCCTGCCTGGGCACACAATGCCTTTCCCTGACACACAACACAGAGTCAGATGAGAATGCCGGTCAAGTTTCTTTTAAAAGGACAGTCAGTTGCCCTGCTTTCTTTCATGTTTACCTAAGCTGCTCTTCTCAGCAGCTTCTCATTTTCCAAGAGTGGAATGGAATGCATTAAAATTCCAAGGTCTCATGTGCAAACCAGAGAGCAGGTTCTTAGCTTTTTGCTTATCAAAGGAGAACAGGAGCTACTATTAAGTAGTCAGATTAATTTTTTTAAAGTTAACTAAGAAAATAAAAACACTATGTAGGCATAGACCCAAAAGATTGAAAGTAGAGACCCACATGGGTTACACCCACGTTCACTGCAGCATTCTTCGTAATAGCCAAAGGGTGAAGCTTACCCAGGATCTTAGGGATATAAGACTAATGGATAAACAAAATGCTAGATGCTACAAAATATTACTTAGCCTCAAAAAGGAAGGAAATATTTACACATGCTGAAACTGACACAAGCTATAACATGGACAAACCTTGAGAAACTTAGGCTGAATGAAATAAGCCAGTTACAGAAAGACAAATACAAATGATTCTACTATATGAAGTATCTATGTAGTCAAATCTCTAGGGGTGGTAAACAGAATGGTGGTTGTCAGGGACTAGGAGGAGGGGAAAACTCATTTAATGGGTACAGTTTCGGTTTTACAAGATGAAAAAGATCTGGGGATTTATATGTATTTGTGAATGTACTTTACACTGAACCAAACATGTAATGGTTAAGATGGCAAATTTTATGCTATGTGCATCTTACTACTTACTTGGAAAATATAACAAAACTTCTCATGATAAATTATCTCTGCCAAGCCAAAGGGGAAAACTGAAGTACAGACAGAAACTTATAAAGTATCTATTACTCAACACATTATTTCTTATTTCTATATTCAGAGAGACCGGGGTGAAAGCAATAGAGGGAAAGGGCTCACGGAGAAGTCATAGTCATCTCTTCAAGCCCCAGAGTCAACTTCTGAACTCACTGGCTCATAAATAAAGAGATCCTGACCAAAGCATTTCTTTACCAGACAACAAAACTATTCTACAACACTTTGTGTAACTACAGACAACTACTTGAGTTAAGGGTCTCTACTTAAAGATTAAAATTTTCAGAATGGAGACAAGCACAGAAAGCCCTGATATGGTGAAATGAAAAAAGAATGAACTTCAGTTTCCACCTCTATCCATTGCAAGTTACCAAAAAAGGTTCCCATTTTATTTGGCTAAACTTTACCTGACACCAACGTCTTTAGTAGAATGTATTCCATGGAATTGGTGGGACAAACCATTGCAGATTCCAGCACGTGAAATGCTGTGGCACTGAAAGATTTCAGTAGGTCTGGGTTATCTTCGGTTACTATCTGTAAACAATATGCTGTAAGACAAAAAGTAAACACTTAGAAACAAATGAATTCTGTTTAGGATACTTTATACCACAACTGCATAACTTATCTACAAAAAAAAAGTGCATCTTTTCAACTTCTTTAGACACATGTAGCTTTTGTAAGATATCTATACTTTATTTCAAGGGTGGTACACACAAATAAGGCTTCCTAAACCATCAGTGGTATATAAGATTTTTTTCTCTTAAAATTTCTCATTTTTTACAGAAGTATTCATTATAAAATAAATTTAAAAGGCTCCTAAAGGCTGCAGCAATGTCAAATTACTGTTACTATTTCTAACAGTTTATCCTTAATGTATGTATTTATCACATACCAACAGGAAACTGCCTGTAAACCAACTACCAGTCTATGGACAAAACTCTTATGGCAGTTTTGCTGGCAAAAACAAGATGTAGATTTTGGGGCACTCTGGCTTCCTTTATATTCATCATGGCCTTAAAAAGTTAGGATTATTTCTGGTAAACCAGCAGTACTTTTAAGAAAAAAAGTCACTTTATATAAAAATATGAGTGAGCTGAGAAATGGGTAAAATATTAATAGACATATACCACATGTATCACTAACTTCTTCCCCCATATTAATTAACAGGATAATGGATCACAAGTTGCACATCAGAAATAGTTAACTGAATGTAATAAAAACAATCGGGCTTGCACAAAGTTTTGACAGAAGGAACCACTGAAGCACGGAAGAGGAAGCAAGCCCGAATTTGTTTTTTTTTAGGTATTTTATTCCATACAAATCCATTTCTTTTCAGGTCTAAAAAGTTCAAAATGGATCATGCCAAATTAATTAAATTAAATGCTACTGTGTAATTTGGTTACCAAAATACATTTGTATACAAATCCATATGTCTAGGCACATGAGTACATATGCTTACATCCAAGTCTATTTTCTTGTTGAGATTAATTATATTCACTTTAGCAAAAAAAAGGCCAGATTAAATATAATTGCTCCCATAAAGACAATAACAATTCAAAAAAAGCTACATTAATATATAGGACAGAATTTTATAAATTTATTTTACTATATATAAACCTTGTTTAACTTACTTTATTTGTTTGTTTTTTGGAACACAGTCTCACTATGTACTTCAAGCTGGCCTTGAACTCAGTATGGAGCCCAGGCTGGCCTCCAACTCACAGTGATCCTCCTACCTCAGCCTCCCAAGCGCTGGAATTATAGGTGTACACCACGCCCAGCAACCTTCCTTAACTTTCAGAACAAGAAGGACATTTGTTCATACAGTCATAACTTTAACTCATTGCGTAAAGAAAACCCATCATCCATGCAAAATGACTTTATTCTGATCCATGTCAAAAAATGCATTAATAAAAGAACAAATAACTACATCTACATGACAAGGGGCAGAAAAATAAAGTTTTTATTTTAAAAATCAAACTTTCCTGAAATTCACTCATTGCAATAAAAACTTTCTTGAGATTACATCATCTACCAATGTCCTAAAAGCAACTGAACTGTTTTTGAAATCCTCATTTACTCATAACGCTAACCCTCAAAGATTCCATTTTGAGAGATTGACTTTTTAAATTTTTCCTAGTAGTATTTATTTCACTTTTCTTTTTTTCTTTTTCTGCTCTTAAAAGTATCCACTAGAACCCCGAGAAGCATCAATAGGGGAAGACGCTTCTTCCTTGCAGGAGAAATACAGTTAAATAGGACAGCTGGATGCCTACTATGATGGGTAAAATAGAACCACTTTTCCTAGCTACTTCTCTGCTTTCACCCAGAATGTGGTTGAACTGCCCACCTCCTGGTTGCAGCCTCTGCTCATGCTGAGCTGAGGGTACCGGAAGGCTCCCTAGCCCCAGACAGGGAGGGTGGGAGGGCAGCCAAGTGCACCTGAAGTCACTGGACCTCGCTTTCCCTGCCTGTAGGAAAGGAAACAGGCCTAAGGGAACATTTAAATTCAAATCCCTTCTTTCGCTCCATCGCAAAAAAGTGCAGGCTATCAATCAGTTTTCTGCTGGGAGTGTGAGATATCGGTACAAAACATTTAAGTCTAGATTCCAACTAACTTGGGCTCAAAGGCCTAGAAATTGTGTTATTGTTTCTTAGTAAATGCAGATGAAAACTTCAAGGATTCATAAAGGCTCTAACAAGTAACAGACTAGAACTCACACAGACTCACATAATTACCTTCCTGTCTTTCAGAACAAAAAGCAGGAAAATTATGTAAGATTTAATAAGATTCAAAACAAATGGAATTTCTCTATCACAAGTTTATATATAATGAGATAAAATCACTTCTGTAAAGTAAACATGCTATGTCTGAATACAAATTTTTGAATAAGGCTACACACAATAAATCATCACCTTTTCTTCACTTACCTACTGAAATAGCCAGGTCAACATTGGTGGAAAACCTACTTAGATACTTTAATACAATCTCCAAACACCCTTCTTTGTTGAATATAGATACTGCTCTACTACTGCATTCACTAAATTGAAGGGGGGAAAAAAAGTTTTACTATTCACATTTTAGCATTAAGAAATCAACCACAGAAATCCATAAAAAAAAAAAAAATTAAGCTTTATAGAACCAAAGAGCTCAAGTCAAACCACCACCATTTTTATAGAAGAAACAAATGCCCATTCATATTCATTGTACTTAAGAACTGGCTATCTGTATTTTATTTCCATCACGGTGGGCTCTTTGACTATCTTTTTTCATGAGGGTTTCCTCACGCAAGTTTATAGCTGGAGACCTTGGGATTCCTTAAACCCAACTCCCCAATTTACAGATGAGAAAACTCACGCCTTAAAAGGTACAGTAATCTGCCCAAAGATCATACATCTTGCTAGTGATGGAGCTAGGCCCAGAACCTAGGTTCCCTGGGTCCATTACAACACAATAGTAAGTTCAAGTAAGGACAAAAGGTTTCTTATTACAAAGAAGCACAGATTTAAAAGAAAATTACATTTTATTCATTCCTTCTAGATTGCATCAGCAGAATTCGTAATCTGCAATACGGAAATTACTCTGATGATTATATCTGAAATTATACTACCTTTTTTTTTTTGAGACAGGGTGTTACTGTGTAGTTCAGGCTGGCCTTCAACTCACTATATAGCCCAGGCTGGCCTCACATTTCCAGCAATCCTGTCTCAGCCTCCTGAGCACTGAAATTACAGGTCAGAGAACTATCAATGTTACTAATAAGCATATACACCAAATATAGGGTAAACAGAGCTAATTATAACAATTTTATCCATGTTTCCAGAGAAAGATATTCCTCTACCCATATACACATGATACACTAAAAGAGATGACTACATTATTAAATTAAGTCTATCTTGGGAAAAAATATTTTGTTTGTTGTCTATATTTATCCATGCACCTAGTTTCTGCAACACTCAAATTTAGTCAGAAGGCAAGGCATATATGGGCAAAGATAACTTGAAATATAAACTATGAAACAAAAATATTAAGATCTGTAATAACTGTATGTAATAAAGCATTCCAGAGAAAGAAATCACTTTGGAGATATATTCAGGCTCTTTTTAAAGAAATTTAAAGAAAAAAATTTCATGGCAGGCATGGTGATGCTGGTTTGTAATCTCAGCACAAAGGCTAATCTTAGGCCGAGGCAGGAAGATCACAAGTCCGAGGCCAACCTGACCTACACAGCAAGACTTTGTCTCAAAATACAGAAACAAAATCCAGTTGGACAACTTATAGAAGTTGGGGGTATAGCTCAGTGAGAGAGCACATGCTCAGTATCCACAAAGCCCTGGGTTCAACCACCAGTACTAACTACAAAAAGACAAGTTAAATTGATTTAGTGCACAAAAACAGCACCAATGAGTTTGCTCAAATGCCTGACCTCACCGTTATTTCCAGTGGAACGCACTCACTAATTGAAAATGAAATCACAAGCAGGTTCAGACTGCTCTACAGGCAGCTTTGCAGGATCCAACTGAAATCTTACATTGTAAGAACCACTTGTGTTTTTCAGTCAATGTGAATAATGCTGCCTACTGAAAATAAGGAGCTATGACAAAATCCCGCTACAGTTCTGGACAGAAAATGGGACAGAAAATAGTAACTCCAAGTGTGTCTCTTGCCATTTCCATCCCCAGCAGCAGATCCACTCTGCCCCCACCAGGGACACAGCCATGGACTGGAAAGCGGCCTTCTCCTACTGGGCTTAAGGGAGCTCTTCTTGGGCATCTACTTCTTACTCAAACCATCACTGCCATGAAGAGCAGTAAAGCACACCATGGTTTGTGGTCTCTCTCTCTCATTCCAGATACCAAAGCAGGTAGCACTGGGCCAACTAGCTGCTGCTGGGAGCATCCAGGAGCTAGGGAGAAAGAGGGGCAGCAGGTGCCAGTGGTCATGGTCCCTCAGTTCTGTCAGCAGTAGTAACTGGGGGGAGACACGTTTAAACGAAGACGCAGTGAAGTTACAGGACAAAAGGGCCTGGGAAGGACAGCTATCTCAGATAAACTGGTACCACCTCCTATCACGTCGTTACCTTCATGGAATCACAGGGCTACACAGGGGAGCAGAGGTGGCTACACAGGGGAGCAGAGGTTTCTATATAGTTTAACAGAAAGAGCAGCAGCCCGAGTAGTGATGTGCCTCAAGGCTCTGCCTGGAGAGCATCATACCATATATTCCACAGCACGTTCACCGCCTCATTGGCTATGTTCTCAGTAGCATTTCTGTTCTGATCTTTTTTCTCCTGTGGGGACATCTCATCTGAATCCAGCCCAGCACTGCACTGCAACCAAATATCATGATTAGTACCCTGGTTTAAAAGAATGCTTAAATAAAAAGCTAATGGTAGTGAAGAATCACAAAACTAAACATCAGAAACTATAATATAGTGTTTAACAGGACTATCAAATTCTCATAAACAGTACGATTCCTAAAAGCCTATGTTCCTTTAGCAAGAAATATAGACAGGCAAAGTTCCCAAGTCATTGAGAAAAGTGGATATAAAGCATTTCACATTTTTAAATGAAAGTGAAAATTCAATGCAAAGTATTTTACCGGATGTGAACCAGTAAGGAAGGCAAAGAAAATGCCGGGCATGGTGGTACACACCTGTAATCCCAGCACCTGGGAGGCCAAGGCAGGAGGACTGCTCCAAGTTCAAGGCTAACCTGGGCCTAGTGAGTTTAACACCATTCTAAACTACGTAACAAAATCCCCCTTTGCAACTCCTCCCCAAAAGGAAGGTAAAGAGATACAAGCAGTAACATCTGTATCATGCCCTCTAAGATAGTATGTTTCTATGCACTTTACATGTATCATTTAATCCTTACAACAAACCTATGAAGTGAATGAATTTTTTTTTCCTTTATCACTGGGGATCAAACCCAGGACCTGTGCACTAATTTACACCTCCAGCCCATTTTTATTCTTTGAGACAGGGTCTTGCTAAGTTGCCCAGGCTATACTTGAACTTGTGATCCTGCTGCCTCAGGCTCCTAGGATTATAGGTATGTGCCACCACATCTAGCTTGAGGTAGATGAACTATCATCTCTAATCTCTTGACCCCAAGAGCAAACTATAGGAGGCTGAGGAAAAGCTTAGTATGTGGTAAAGCTGGGCTTCAGCTGCAGGCGGTCTGTCCCTAAAACTGGTGCTGTTTGCCACTCTGCAGTACTTTCCCTTTAGTACAGTGAATGGAACCCTCTAAAACAGGGCTGCTCCACCTAGGGCTTCTGTTATTGACATTTTGGGCCAGATAACTTTGTTGGGGGGTGGGGGCTGCCCTTGGCATGTAGGAGGTTCAGCAATATCTTGAGCCTCTATCCTCTGGATGCCAGAAATAACCCTTACACCTTAAGCTGCAACAACCAGGAAAGTCTCCATATATTGCCAGACATCCCCTGTAGGGTAATATCACTCTCAGCTGAGAATCAGGAACCAGAACTGGTGCCACACATTAAAACCAAATATACTTTATGTAGCCTTAAGTGAAAATTACCCTTCAATGCAGAACGGCATGCCAGAGGCAGTCAGAGAGAGCGAGCTCCTTTGCCACTGAACTACACCATGTAACAGGAATAGTGTGATATTAAGCTTGAGAACACAATGCAATCTTCACAATAGGTTCATAAGGTGGTCTGGCTGTCATACATAAAATGGGACTAACAATACCAGCCTCAGGGCTGGGGATGTAGCTCAGTGGTAGACTATTTATCTAGTACATGCAAGATCTCAGGTCTGAATGCCAGGCAAGAAAAAAGCTAAAAACTACCTCATAAAAACAAAACAAAACAACACAACCTGCTTTATAGGATTGGTGTAAGGATCAAATATCTACATAATAAAAACATGACTTGGCTCATAAATAGGCAAAGGATAAATACTATTTATTTTTATTGTATGAAATTTAAAATCTAAAGGAGTCTGTACAGTTTTAGGAAGGTCTTTTCCAGCTATCATATAAATAAATAAGTAGTGTGGACAAAAAAACACAGATTACTATTAATGATGAGAGTAGATCAAGGTTTCTAGGAAAATAAATTCCTATAGGATGTTTTGCTTTGATTTGTTTGTTTTTTGGCGGAGGGTTGGTAGGGTCTCACTATGTGGTTCAGGCTGACCTTGAACTTACTGTGTAGCCCAGGCTGGACTCAAACTCATGGCAATTGATCCTCCTGCCTCAGCTTCCCTAGCGCTGGGATTACAGGAGGGCGCCACCACACCCAGCAATGAGAAGAAAGGTAATAAACACTCTAGTACTGGAAAAAAAAAAAAAGGCTCTGTCTAAGCTTGCCTCCTACAGGCTGACTTGAAGCTGCTATCCGAGATGCGGTAAAAACTGCGTACCTCTTTCAGCAGGGCCACGAGAGGGGTCATGACATCCTTAGTCACCATGTCATCGCACACTTCAAAGCCTCCACAAGCACTGAGGTTTCTACACGAGAAGTTTAAACTATGTTTTATTTTCAGATCATACATCACAAATTCATTTGTATTTTAACCACACTTCAGGTTTCCCAAAGGAAGTCCTTGATTATTTCTCTCACATGCTGAAGAAGCAAGCCACAGAATCCCACCTTTTCTAGTTCTTACTCTATAAAATATAAACAAATGACTGTCAAGCAACAACTTAGTTCTTCAGTCACAGGTGCACAGCTACAGGGAAGAGAAGACTTTCTCTGTTTGGCATGAATAAGCCGCATCTTGTACGAAGAGAACATTTTTTGGAATCTAGACTACAAAGGGGTGGCACTGGTAGAGCACCTGCCTAGATACACAAGGCCCTAGGTTTGATTCGCAGCACTGCGCAAAAAAGAAAAGGACTTCAAGGGCAGCAAGGAGCAAGGTGAGGCCACTGAAGACACATCTGAAGCAGCCCTGGTGAAATCTAATTTAATTGGAAGGTCACTGCTTGTCGTCTGAATGCACAGCTCTGTGCATTTAGGCACTAAGAATGGGGACATAAGATGCAAGATGCCCAACAATTTTCCAGGGCTGCCCAGCTTGTGTTTTGGAGGAAGGGTAGGGCTTCCCACACATACTTTCCCCTGGGGGCAGAAGGACATCCACCCGCACTCCCCCCAGGGACTCATCTTACTCATTCCCAGATCTCACCTCAAACACTACTCACCCAGGGTTTTCCTCCCTGAATCGCTGGTTATACCTTCTCACAGCATCCTCCACAATCACCACTGGGTTTAATTATACACATATGAGATCTGGATATTCAGTTAATGTTCATCTCCCTCAACAGACTTTTAGATTGATTAATGACAGTCAGGCATGGTGGTGTGTACCTACAACCCCAGCACTTAGGAGGCTGAGACAGGAGGACTCTTACAAAGGTCAAGTCCAGCCTGGGCTACACAGTGAGTTCAAGGCCAGCCTGAACTACATAGTGAGATCCTGTCTCAAAAAAAAGAAAAGAGAAAAACAGAAATGGAAAGGTGGAGGGAGGGCTGGGGATATAGCTCAGCGCAAAGCCCCTGGGTTCAATCCCTAGTACTCAAAAGAAGAAAAGATTCAGGAAGGACAGAAGTTATGCCCATTTTACTCATGACTCCGTTTAGAGCATTAGGGAGATGGAGGCAAGAGGACCATGGGTTTGAGGCAGCCTGGGCTACTTAGCGAGACACTATCTCAAAAAACCAAGCAAGGCAAAAACACTACTACTCTCGCCCCCTCTACAGTCCATTCTCTGCACAGCCACCAGAGCGGCCTTTTCAAAAGGTAAATTACAGCTAGGGTGTGGTAACCTACACCAGTAACGCCAGAGCTGAGAGAGACTGAGCAAGAAGCTTGAAAGCTGGAGCCCAGTCTCGGCCACTTGGTGGGGCCCCGCCTCAATATAAAAAACAAAAAAGGCTGGGGGTGTAGCTCGGTGCAAAGGCTCTGGGTTCAATCTTCAAGACTGCCCAAAAAACAAACAAATCAACAACGCCAGGTGTGGTGGTGCATGCCTGTGATCTCAGCACTCCGACAGGCTGAGGCAGGAGGATCGCTGCAAATTCAAGGCCAGCCTGAACTACATAGTGAAATTCTGTCTCAAAAGAAAAAGAAAAAATAGTAACAGTAAAGTAACTTGGTCATGTCATTCCCCAGCTTGGAGTTAGTCCTTCAGCTCTAATCCCGCTGTATCTTGTCCACTCTCCAGTCTGCCCCCGCCATACTAATTCCCTACCCCTACTCTACTTGGCCACACTAACCTTTCTGTTCTTTAACCACGCCAAGCTGTGCCGTGGTTCACTGTCCACTTCTCTGCTGTTGCTGTCCCCTCCGCGGGGAACACTCTTCCCCCGTTTTCCCCATGTCTGGCTCTCTCAGCTTCCGGTCTGGGTTCATCAATGTCAACCAGCCAAAGCTCAGTGTAAACTTCCAGTCCTCAACTCACCACCCTCTTGGTTTTCACAACACCTCTCACTAGTACTTTCCGCTTTACCTTTTTGACTAGATGCTTGTCTCGCCTTCAGCCTAGCTTGTGCAAAGACATGGCCTGTGGCTGTCTTGCTCAACGTCTGCCTGTTCAAAATCCCTTGCACTTAAGAGCGCTTCATGGCTCGCAGGCTGGAAGCGTGCGTCCAACACCAGGACTGCATGGAGGATTTTTGGAAACGGGAAAATGTGCGTACGTCTGCGGGCAAAATGCCTTCGCAGGTGGCTGGTGCCGCTGGCAGATGGAGTGAGTGACTGGGGCCAACAGACTGGTCCGCAAACGCCCGCTCACCCCTTGAGTGCCGGGCAGGATTTTCGCCCTTTCCAGATTACCTAAAATGCTCGAGGAGGGGAGGCCCAGCACCGAGGAAGGGTTAGCCCACCGCCGCGACTCCCGGACCCCAGGCGCGGGGCCCCGCTTCCGGCTCACCTCAGCGCTCCAGCTGCTGTCTCCCTGACTGCCAGGCTGGGGTCCAGCAGCAGCGGCCCAAGTCGGCGAACTGCATCGCGGCGGGCCAGGCCCGGGAGCGCCTGGCGCTGCTGCACTAGCCGGGCCAGCCCCGCGCAGGCGCACTCGCGGACCTCAGCGCTCGGGTGCTGGAGCTGCGGACAGAGCAAGGTGTCAGAGGCGGCGCAGTGCGCACGCGCTTCCGAACCCACAGCCCACCTAGAGCCCCGCGCTCCAGCCGGGGTGAGGCTCCGGCCTCACCTTTTCCAGAAACTCTGCCACCGGCCCGTCGTCTTCCTCGTCTCCAATCCCATTTTCCGCCACTGCCGCCTCAACCTGACAGTTGCCCGTAGGGGAGAATTGAGGTCGTTTGAAGCGCTTCGTTCGGCTCTTGCCCATAGCGACGTGCGCTCTGGAGGTAAGACGAGCAAGGAAAGCAACAGTAGCTCGTGAGGGCGGCCGCACTGGTGATAAGGCCTGGTCGCCAGGGGGATTCGTATCTCTGCCGAGATGGGTTAGCTGACGGCCTAACCACACATGGGGAAGCAGTGCGCATGCGCGCAGTACGTCGCCGAAGAGGAGCGCTGGCGCAGGCAATGCGCAGGCGTAGAAGAGAGTGTGGGCGGGGCAGCCCTGTCGGGGGCGGAGTCCGCCGGATTTTCCCGGGAATAGCAACACCGAAACCACCTCCATCCTTTGAATCCCTATATAGGTCAGCTTTATGTGAAAAGAAAGTCACCTCTCATGGTGATTCTACCCTCAAAGAGTTGACTGACTTCCTAGGGAAAGAACATTAATTTATAAGGCATATTTTAGAGAACAATCACAGAGGTTTAGCTCCCTTAATTTTTTTTGCTTGGTTTTTTGAGACGGTCCAGCTATGTAGTTCCGGCTGGCCTTTGAACCCACAATATAGCCCAGGCTGGCCTCGAACACACTGTGAACCTCCTACCTCAGCCTCCCAAATGGTGGGAATCACACACATGTGCTACAATGCCTATTTAAATCTTTAAAAGACAATTTTTTTTTTTGCTTGGCGTAGTGGTACATGAGTTAGAGACCAGCCTGGGCTACATAGTGAATTCAAAGTAAGCCTTAACTACGTAGCGAAATCGTGTCTCCAAAAAACAAACAAAAATCCTGACACCGTAACAGTCCCCTGAGGCTATAGAATGCAGTTCAGAGTTTTACATAAAATATGCTAGGTGGTGCCAATACCTCATACCAGCCCAGGGAACCTCCTCAGTCATCCCAGAAACTCCCTTGAGCTATCCTTTTTTTAGGTTTGGGAGACTAGAAAGCCCAGTGGGCTTCCAGAGCTTCTGCTGGCATTAACTATTTCCATTACCCTCGGATACAGTCTTACATCGGAACTGTGGGAGGGATGGGAGATAAAGCCGAGGAGAACTGCGGGGTCCTGCCTGCTGTCCGGGCAGACACTCGCCATTGGCCTCCTGTGTACTTGGTGTACACAGCGCTCTCTCCTAGAGTTCACCAGCTGTGATCAAACACACCCTGTGGGGGCCGGGGTGGGGCTCAGGGGTGGAGTGCTCGCCCAGCATGTGCAAGGCTCTGCTTCCATGAAGGCTGCAGGTGTGTGGTCCCTACTTCCCTGGGAGTTCCTTGCAAGGTGGGGCCATTGACAGACTTTCTGTTAGCAGTGGCTGGCACTTAGCTGAATTACAATCTCTGGGGTGTCCGCGCCCTCTGCACAGTTACTTCCGTCTATCTCAGCTGGCCCTCGGTGACCAGGTAGCCACGAGCAAGGAATGTCCTTGCTAGGAGTCATCTGTAAGGTAGTGAAACCCTAGGTCCCTAAGGGAAGCTTTCCCTAGTCATAAGGATTTAAGGTTTCTAGGAGTATCAAAGGGCTGTGAACCACTGTATTTTTTTTTAAGTAAAGATATTATTTCTGGAACGAAAGCTGTATGTTGAGTGCCTCCCGAGCAGACGTCAGAGCCTGGGACAGGCAGTCTTGCTGATGGCTTCAACTGGTCCTTAGAATTTGCTGAGGCAGGAATGGCAACAGTGTAATTGCTGGCAAGCAGCCCGGGAAAGTCACTGTTAGCGATCTGCAGCCCATTCAGTTCCATACCCTTCCCTCATTCATTTAACACGCATGTATTATTGAACACTTGTCATATACCAGGTACAGCACCAGGGGTGAGGAATAAAGAGAACTAAGGTCCAGTCCCTGCTGTCATGAGGTTTTCAGTCTCTAGCACTGCAGCTCTGTGCCACCTTTAACAAATTACTATAGAGGTATTCTACTAAGAAAAAATTATCCAAGCTGGGCTCAGTGGCACACACCTGTAATCCCAGCACTCTGGAAACCTGAGGCAGGTGGATCACAAATTTAAGCCCAGTTTGGGCAATATAGTGCTTTGGCGAGAATCTGTCTCCAAAAAAATTAATTAGTTTTTTTGCTTATTGGTTGAGATAAGGTCTTGCTATGCAATTCAGGCTGGCCTTGAACTCACCGTGTATCCCAGGCCAGCTGTTAACTAATGGTGAGCCTCCTGCCTCAGCCTCTTAAATGCTGGGATTATAGCTATTTGTCACCATGCTTGATGCAAACAAAAGTTTTTTTAAAGGCGTGGGGATGTAGTTCAGTGCAAAGGCCCTAGGTTTAATTCCCAGTATAATTTTTTTTTTAAATCCAAAAGTTGGAAATAAAGGAAAAATATGCCTGCATATTTTTTAAAAATGCCATACTGACCCAATGTGTATTGACCCCCGCAGAATTTTTTTTTTTGACACAGTTCTCGCTGTATAGTACAGGCTGGCCTTAAGCTTGGTTATGTAGGTCAGGCTGACCTCAAACTTATGGTGATCCTCCCACCTCAGCCTCCCAAGTGCTGGGATCACAGGTGTGCACCACCATACCTGGTTCTAGAATTTTCTACAAAAAGAAAAATGTCCTCTCTGCCCTGCACAGTGCAGCAGTCACAAGCTGCTGGTTTAGTGAGGTGAGCGAGCACTGGAAACGTGGTGAACGTGACCGAGGAGCTCAGCTGTGTTTTCCTTCCTTTTCACTTCAGTAGCTCCAGGGAGGTGGGCCTGCGGGTCTATAAAGTGCAGCCGCAGAGCAGTGGTGGGGCCAAGGGTGGGTCTGCTCCCCAGAGGACGTGCAGTTGTCTCGAGACACTCTAAGCTCTCAGCTGTGGGTGCCACTGGCACCTGATGGGGTGAGGCAGGCACAGGTCGCATCTTGAGCTGGGTAGCCGTTGTGGAGGGCTGCCCTGTACACTGTAGAGTGCTTAGCAGTAGCCCGGCCTCTAACTCACTGGATGCCAGTAGCAAACTCTTGGATTCTTAGATCTAACAACAAAAAAATTCTTCAGTAATATCCCAAGAGACAAAACCGCCTTTGGTTGAGAATGACCACTCTTAAGAAATACATGAAACTGAAGGAAAACCTGAACAAACCCTGGAGCTTTGCTTTTAGTCACTGCTGGGATTGCAGGTGTGTGCCACCACCCCAGCTAAAAGATATTTTAAAGAAAGCTAATTATCTAGTGGTTGTTGCTTGAGATGAGCTACGTCAACTTGTGTTGTAGGATATGTACATATTTGCCCTTGAAATCTATTGCCTGCTTTGATGGTTGTTTGGCCAAGATGAACAGGGTCTGTAAAGGCAAGGGGGGCGGGCAGCGAGGCATGGTGGTGCACGCCTGTAATCCTTGCATTTTAGGAGGCTGAGGCAGGAGGACAGCAAGTTGGAACTCAGCCTGAGCAATTTAGTGATTTAGCAAGACCCTGCCTCAAAGTAAGACAGAAAAGACTGAGGGTGTAGCTCAGTGAGAAGGCCCTGGATTCAACCCTGTTACCCTCCCTGAAAAACAAACAAGAAACAGCTTGGGGACAAGTCATATCTACTGATAGGATTGTGACTGGGTGTGATGACAGATACCTATAATCAGGAGGCTGAGGCAGGAGGATCACCATTACCCTCCCTGAGGGTACTCCTAATGCAATGATCCTAAATGCTAACTCGTGCAACCTTAGGAAAATAAAAAAACCCAAGGGGTTATAATCAAACGAGCATTAATTTCTTCTGTTTCCCAGTGCAGAGAAAGCATTTTCAGGCATCTCATTTACCTAGAAGCTCTTCAGCATGCTCATCAGTACTGGTGTTATCGTTTCTCACTGTAATGGGTGAGTAGCAACGGCAGCTCTAAAACACGCATAGTAGGAATGTAAAGGAATACACTTAGTTTAGAAAACAATTTGACAGTTTCTTATAAAGCTAAATATGGGTCGGCCTGTGACCCTGCAACTCCACTTCAAGGTAATCCCCCGAAACAAGAGTACATCCACCCAGCCTTGTACAAGACTGCTCACACAAGCTGGGGCAGCAGCCGTGCTTGCCTAGCGTATGAGAGGCCTTGGGTTCAACACAGTACTACACACATGCAGAGGTGCCAGTCTTCGAAGCTCACTGCCACCCGTCTGCATGGAAATGTGCTGTGTGCCCCTCCAATTGCCCTCACCTCTGGTGTACAGTGTTTCCTGGTTCAGCCTGAGTCCCCACTCCTCTGCCAGCCAACCCTTAACCAGCAGGAAGGGTCCCAGCCAGGGCCTCCTATCTACATTCCTTGCCTCCATCCTGTGCCACCGTTGGGGAAAGCCCCAATTCCCTGCTCTATCCATATACTGTAGCATTCATTCTCCATCTCTCACCTTCTCACCTGTGGTGGCTTATGGG
Source organism: Dinomys branickii (assembly GCA_004027595.1). Taxonomy (NCBI): domain Eukaryota; kingdom Metazoa; phylum Chordata; class Mammalia; order Rodentia; family Dinomyidae; genus Dinomys; species Dinomys branickii. The sequence goes on along the minus strand of PVLD010007442.1, from coordinate 43,095 downwards.
TGTGATAGGGTTTTTAAGATTATTATGAACCAGTAAAGAGAGGCAAAGAAGGTACTACCAGTAATAAAAAATGAAAAGCCACAACTGAAAGCAACCCGAGTGCCTATCAATAGGTAAGGGGGTAAAAAAAGGATTACCAACATATGTATTAACATGGGTAAATAATGTTGAGAAAATAAGACTGAAAAGAATGTTATGGCGTTGTGTGATTATAGTATAGTCTCATGTATATGGAAGTCTAGAAAAGACTAATCCATAGAAATTAAGACAGTAGTTACTTGGGGCCAGGGGCCAGAGATGGGACCTTTCAAGTGTATCTTTTTTTTTTTTTTTTTTTTGCAGTACTGGGGCTCAAACTCAGGACCTTGCACTTGCCAGGCAAGTGCTTATGCCACTGAGCTAAATCCCCAGCCCTATTTTTTAGTTTTTGCAAGTGTATCTTTTGAGGTGATAGAAATGCTCCCATATTTTGTGGTGATTGTTATAAGGGCACATTTATTAAAATTTTTCAAACTCTAGTTACGATAGATACATTTTGCTACACGCAAATTAACCTGAAGTTCATTTTGTGTGTGTAGGGTGCTGAGATTGAACCTAGGGTCTTGTGCATGCTAACTGCAGAGCTACACTCACAGCTGCAGATTCACAGATATTATAATGGGCACCACTCTCTGGGGAGTAACCTTCCTCCTGACAGGGATTCCTCGCCATGTCCAGTGACTGCTCTAAGAGCCCTGGAAGCCAGCAACAATCCCATGAGGCAAAAGGAACTGAGGCACAGAGAAGTTTTACTGCTTGCCGAAGAATACTGACTTATAAATCACAAAGACAGGATTTAACCTGCACACACTCCAGGTTTGGTCAGTAATAAATGAAATATACTGTTTTACTTAGCTACGTGAGCTAGTAAATTGAGGAAATCAAAATTTTATAACACCAGGTAAAGGGAGGAACATAGGAAATTTATTTAAAAGCAGAAGACAGACTCCCAACTTGGGCAATAAACTACTTTTCAACATGTAAAATAAACTATTTTAGCTAGCAAACTCCTACTTACCACCTTACTGAAAGAAGTGTTTTCTATGCAGTTTGAAGTTGCAAAAGAAAGACTAGCTAAGTCTTGCCTTCCTTGTCCACAACTTCAACCCCTCTCCGGAAGTAAATGTTTCTTCCTCTCTGTAATTCCCGACAAGCTGTTGCTCTTTCCAGTTTGTCAGTAGCAAAAACTGTGCTCTCCAAATACTCTCTTCCATTTTCCTTTACCCAAGTGTACCACAATTCTTTTTAAATTAAAAAACCTTGTTTCATTGTGGCGTTTATTCATTTACCTATTGAGACATCACTGCATTACCCAGGCCAGCCTCTAGCTCCCAGGCTTGCAGTCCTGCTGTCTCAGCTTCCCAAAAAGGTGGGACTGCAAGTGCACAGGCCCATACTGATAGAATCGAGATGCTCACGGAACCAGACCAGACCTTCTAATGCAAGAGAAGTCTTTATTGGGGGAAGCAGCACAGGGGACAGTAGACTACCAAGCGGACCAAGGCAGCAGCGAGCTGAGCAAAGCATGGGCTTTCAAACTCTTTTTTTAGGGTGGATGTCAGTGGGTCCGAACAACCTGAGCAGGGTGAGGGTGGGCCAGAACAGTCCGAGTGAGGTGAGTTCGTCAGAGTCCTGCCAAAGCAGATGAGGGTGGGTTTGGCTTTTGTGGCCAAGGGGAACTGAAGTGTAACAGGGAAGGGAAGAAGAGAAATATTGAGAGAAAGTTTTCCCACGAGGGGGCTGGATGCCTTGTGACTTATCACATACCTGGCTGCAATTCTTATCAGATCAGCAGTCACTTTTTAACTTACTAGGAAACTGCAAACATTACTCAATGTTGAATTAAGAAGTCTACCAAATCACTTCCTTTTTTGTACAACCCTTCGTTTTTATTAATGTTGTTTTTTTCTCCCAAGTGTCTGGCATCTCTATCTCGAACACACCGATTCCATTTTCTTCCCCAAGGTTTCCTACCTGGGCTGCTTGTACCTGGACTGGCTGCTCCCTGAGAATGCTGCACAGAGCCCTGGACTTTCACTGTGGCCTGTGTGTTGGATTCTTTGTTTCCCGTGACCGTACAAAGAGATGGCGGTAATGTTCACAGTGATGATTATATTGGTTTACTATGGAGCTTGGCGAAGTTACTCCATGTTATTTATCTGAAAAGTATTCCATGTACATTAAGTTCACAGATGTTCTCAGAGGGATGGGGGTGTAGTTGAGTGGCAGAGTACTTCTTGCCTAGCACGTGAGGTCGTAGGTTCCACCCCTAGTCCTTTCTTCATTTTAAAATTTTGAAATAGGGCCTGAGACACTGAGTTGTCCAGAATGGGCTCAAACTTGTGATCGTCCTGCCTCAGCCTCTCAACAACAAAAGTCTACATTTGTAAACATATTTTAATGACTCTTGAATTAAGTTCAGTGCACACAAGTTGAAACATTTTTCCAGGAAGATTTTTTCTTGGGAGCTGAAGAGGTCCAAGTAGTCTAGGAAACCCTCTCCAAATGCAGGTAAAATCTGTGTGTGTGCAGAGGCATGTTTTTCTAGGGGACAAGAGCCAAGGCTTTTTATTAAATACTTAAAGAATTCAGAATTTGTAACCCCCCAAAAAACCAACCACCAAATTAAGCAAAAGTCATTAAGGACCTGTAAAAATCTCTCTTCAGCTTTATGCTCTTGGAGGAAAGTAGCAATCCACGTTTGTGAAGAGCAGCATGAGAAAACCTGCACTTCTTGATTAAGAACTAAATGTTATTAAGACTATGATGAATGAGATATTAAAAGTAATTACAGCCTAATAAACCGGGGAACCTACTGGAACTAGCCTGGATCTGATATACACAGCATGCTTAAAATTTTTTTCAGAGTTACAGATTTAGAAGCCAAAGAAAAAGTCTAATAACTAGTTATATATAAAGTATTTATTTTTATGCACATAATACCTACAAAATTTACACGAAGTAAAATAAAGCAGAATATATAGAATACCCTCTTAAGACTTCTTAGGAGCAGAGGGTTTTATTGCTGCAGTTCAGAGAATAAAACTGTATACACGTGAAAGCCAAATGAACACATTTAAATGACAGCCTCGTTAAAAAGTTTTTGTCCTATTATTGAAATTTCAGCTCTATGTTAGATGAAATTTAAAAGACTGTTCATATAATAATTTAAACTTTTTCGAAGTCATCAATGAACAGATAAAAGGCACCTCCAGTACTTTAAAATATTTACAGCAATCGCAATAGTTTAATTTTTAAGGGCTCTTCTAGTACACGTGGCTGTTATGCATACACAGTATGTCGTCGACACTCTCTGAGCAGTGAGAATTATAGACTCTAGGTTGTGGCACACTCCCATGTTGTCCTGGTGATGGAGGACGCTCAGTTACACCTGTGCAGTACTTGTATAACAATATGTCTATCACAGCATAAAACCCAATTGTCTAAAACAATGACCATCAAATATCAGACAATACATAATTTATAACTAAACTTGTACATTCAGGAGATTTTGGGGTGTTCTTAAAATTCTTAAAAAAATATAAAGTACATTTAGTGTTAAATGAAAAGAACTGAAAAATATAACCACAATAGTTGCTGGAGTTCAGTTTGTTGTTTAACAAAAATTGTTTCTCAAAACATCTATAATTGCTTCCAACACAATGGAGATGAGTTTTCCTCAGTCTCAGCAGAACTGGATGTTTTTCCTGCAGCACAATTTTAGAAGAGGAGTTACGAATGAAAGGCACACGTAATAGCCGGTTTTAAAAAGCTGTGGCGATGGCAAGCAGATGTTCCTGAAATACTGGTGCAGGAGAACGAAGTCCACACAACATTTTCTTCTTTGTTTATCATTGGCATTGATTTGCTATTTACAGTAGTTTGCAAAAATACATTATAAAAACTGAATGAGGTTCTGTTTCTAAGTTTAACTTAGTAACATACATACATACTTCATCTGCAAAATCTCTGCAGGAGCTGAAGTACTAAAGTGACACTAATACTGAACACAGGTAATCAAAGGTACCAAAGCACTGATAACTTGAATCACGACCATCAAGACCATCTGGTAAGTATTGCACACTTCTTGTCAGCTGTTGCTATAACCTTCACATATCCAACTGCAAAAGGACTCCTTTATGGCTTTTTGCTGTATCACTTATTTGAAGAAAGAGTGTTTTAGATCCTACAACAATGAGGGCAGATTGTCATTGAACATGAGGCCTAGGTTTCAAAATTAGTTTTCCTGTCTGTAAAAAAGAAAACAAAAATTTTTTTTGACAATACACAACTTTATTAAAAATTACCACCACTTATTTATATATTTTAAAGGACATTTGTAGGGGAACAGAATACTTTTCTATAATCAAGATTAAGCAGTTAATAGTTGTGTCTTAAATTTCCTTTATGCAGACTGAATTATTACTTTGAAATAGATACATATACAAGCAAGGCTGGGAAGTAGCTCAGTAGTGGAGCTCATACTCAGTATGCATAAGCCCCTGGGTTCAATCACTACTAAAAAGAAAACACAGGCACACACACATACACACACACTTTATTTGAATTCCTCATCCACTGGCTACCTAGAAATCATTTAATCCACTGGATAAAATTCCAGACTTATATAGATTTTTTACAAAACCAAGTTTTTAACACATGAAACTACTTTTATTTTCTTATGACTGAACTGGGGCCTTTGAACTGAGCTACATTCTCAGCCCTGTTTTATTTTGAGACAAGGTCTCACTAAGTCACTCATGCTGGGCTTGAACTTGTGATCCTCCTGGCTCAGCCTCCCAGTGTGCTGGGCTTACAGATGTGTGCCGCCATGCCCAGCTATGTGAAACTATTTGGGCAAAATTTGTTTCCTTTCCAATATAAGCAAATTTTAATTTGGACAAGTTAAAAAGCAAATCACACTGGGTATGGTGGTGTACACTTGCAACTCCAACACTTGGGCGAGGCAGAACTCCCATGAGTTTGAGGCCATGCTGACCTACATCAAAAGTCTAGTAAATGAATGGTTGGAGAATGAAAATGTGTGCACTGTGGATATCCAGTGTATGCTGAAAAAAATGCTTGTGTAGGGCCAAGTCATGTTCATTCCTAATTAGCAGCACACAGGTGCACCTACTGCAACACAATACTGCAACTATTTAACTTTTGCCAGTAACACAAGGAAAATAAATGGACACACTGTTTTACTTTAGATTTGCCCCATACAAATAAGGTTGCCCAGTCTTGCATGTATTTATTTTTAAGGGTCAGTGGCTTGCACTTGCCTACCATGCTCGAGGTCGTGGGCTGCATCCTCAACTCCACAAAAAACAAGTAGAGCCTTCCTGTGTCACCCAGGCTGGCGCAGGGCTGAAGTAATCCTGCTTTCGCCTCCCGAGTACCTGAGACTGCAGGTGTGCACCGCCATGTCTAGCTCTCAGTCCCTCTGTGTGGTTGTTGGCCATTTGTATTTTCACTTCCGTGATGTATTTTTCTCCAGTTTGTATTTTCTGGGTGTGGGACTGGGGCCTGCATGCTAGGCAAGTGCTCAACTATTAAGCTACACCCCAGCCCAGCATTTTTCAAATGTACTGGCTGTTTTTTATTACTGATTTTGGGGGGCCCTCAAACTCACAGCAACCCTCTTGCCTCAGTCTCGAGTGTGCCAGGACTACATGCGCCACCACACATGGCTCATAATTTCTCATCATCACCGGGTCTTCTTAAGTCACTGAATTGCCCAGCTCAAATTTCCGATCCCCTTGCCTCATGCTCCTGGGATTACGGACATGAACCAGCACACAGCAGCTGTGTTCAGTCTACTCTATTCCAGTTATCTTCCTGCTCTAACACTTTTCTGAAGGAGGCAGAGACTGAACCCAGGGCCTTATGCATAGCAAATAAGCTCTCTACCACTGAGCTATGTCCCTCGAGACACTTTTTAACAATTTATTCTAATTTTATATAATGAATAACTTATTTCATGGTTTTTAAAAACTGAATGTTGCTGAGCATAATAGTACACGCCTATAATTCCAACACTCAGGAGGCTGAGACAGGAGAATTGCTGTGAGTTTGAGGCCAGCCTGCACTACATAAGGAGACTCTACTCAAAAAAGCAAATAAAAAACCCCCTGAAAGTAAAAAAATACTTTTATGAATAAAATCAACAAATCAAAATAGTAATAACAGTATGAGATACTCTTAAAATACTGGTGCATAACGTATGTTTAAAACACAGTAGATCACATGCATAGTTTAAAAATTAGTGTCTCTGACTTTATCTCACAAATGGCAGAATCCAGGCGAGGAGGACCAGTTTATAAAACCAACATCTCGAGCTATTTTTGGTTCATTGTGATCACCATATTTTATTGACTTTAAGATGGCTTCAATTATATCATGAGTTTATGTCATTAACAAAGATTAAGTTGGGCAGGGAGATAGCTCAGTGGTACAAGAGCCTGCTTGGCAAGCACACGGTCCTGAGTTCGATTCCCAGTACAAAAAAAAAAGATTAAATTTTCAACTGTGCCAATGTAATTGTTAGACATCATTATTAATGCATCTCAATTGCAGAGATGTTAAAATGTAAAAGTATTTCAGAATCTGTGCTTAAGGGATGGACAGTTTATTAATGCCACAGAAAAAATCTGTTAATAAAATGCCTGTTTTCCTGAAGCTAAACGCCTCAGTTCTTTATGCAGGGCTATAATTTTTTAATGAAAAACAAGTACAAGTACTTACATCATCACAAGACATATTGTATTCTGCTAATACTGTTCGACACCGAGCAGCTATACTGAACAAATGTTGTCAAGAAAAATTTCTCATTTCAACAGTAAGCTTCAAACAACCAACAGACCACTGCGAAGGAGCGTCCATTTACAGTAAAGGATACATTGATGGTGCTACTACTCGCTTGTGTATTCCAGCGAAGAACAAGCCTATGAGGGTGATACAGCTAATGGTGAAAAACGGATGGTTCCACAGTGATGTGAAGAAGGACACCTGTAAAGAAGAGTTTGAAATATTACAATGTTACATGTCTCAGGGTCCTTCTGGTTCCTACCTGCCCACTTGTGCATAAATACATGTATTATTTTATCATCTAAACTGTAAGGACTTGAAGACTTCTAATAATCTTCACTGTTTAAAATAGGTATGCTGTAAAAGTAAAAATATGTTTTGTAAGGTCTATGTGGTAAAACGATATAGCAACATTCTCTCCATGCACTTCACATACTTGAGCTATTACAAATTCATTCTTATACTCAAGAAAACCACCTCATCTAAAATATTTACTGAACTCTGTTCAATTAATGAACAGGAGGCCTCTAGCCTCAAGAAAAATGCAAGGCAAATGTGATCTAGCTAACTTTTCTGTTAAACAGACTCCTCAAGAGAGCTGGGAAAGCTGTCACTCATAGCCTGATGCCGGTCCCATCTCTATTTCCTGCCACATTTGGTACTGGGAGTCCAACTCAGGACCTCGCGCTTGCCAGGCAGGCACATGCTGCTGAGCTGTATTCCTGCCCCGTTTTTAGGCCCCAACTAATTCCTGCACAAAACCCTTGTCAGATTCGGCTCTTGACTCATTCTTCCTTGAAGAGCGAGTCTGGTTTTCAAGCTACTGAGATTTCGATGGCCACAGGATACTTAAGCAGGGAAAAACAATCCGTATTCCATCAAGAATTAGAATTCACCCGAAGTGCTGACACATTCCAGCAACCCCAGCTGAGGCTGGGAGGCTGAGGCAGGAGTATCGCAAGCATGTTCAAGGGCAGCCTGGGAAAATTAGCAAGACATGTCTCAAAATAAAACGTAGAAAGGGCTTGGGGATATAGCTCAGTGGCACAGTAAACTGCGGGCACGCCTGAGACCCAGTACGGCCCCTAGCACTGAGGGGAAAAACAAGTGAGGAGAAGAGAAGGCTCATTTCAGATCTGGTCATAATCAGATGACAGAAACAGGACAATACACAATTCTGAGAGTACATAGAGGATCAGGAGTCCAAAGACAACCCATGACGGGAACACCAGTGGACACTGAAACTAGATGACTGGAGAACAGAATCAGACTGGAGAGAGAAGACAGGCACTCAGAGCCCCTAGAAAAATAAACCAAATGGACTAGGTCACCAGCTGGGAGTAGCAGGTTCAAGCGAAGCACATCCCGCTCGAATATCAGAGAGATGCGCTGTGTTTTAAGACACAAACGGAAACACACCAACTTGTTTCAAGACAGAGAAAAAAGCTAGGTAGGTGTTTCAACAAGGTCAAATGAAGGAGAGGATGAAAACATCTGGAGGGAAGAAGTCCCCCAAAAGGTGAGACCCTGAAGAAAGGTTATTATTACAGAATCCCAGAGGAATGTTTTTTTCTGTGCCTTTTTGAGACAGGGTCGCACTATGTGTATCAGGCTGGCCTTGAGCTCACTTTGTAGCCCATGCTGTTCTCAAACTCACAATGAGCCTCGTGCCTCAGCCTCCTGAGTGCTGGGATTATAGGCATGCGCCACCAGTCTGGCCAAGGAATATCTTCTCAAACCTCAGAGGACATTTTAACTCCTGTAAGGCAGTTGTGTGGTCTGCAATGTCAGCCGAAACAGTGCTTTATGTTTTTCTATCAGTTAGGTCAGGCAGTATTGGGCCCCTTCCCCCATGACAGTAAACGGAGGCCAAACAGCACACCGTCCCATCAACACCTGCACACCCCCTCTCCCGCATCTCCTCTAGCCAGCCTCGGCTCCCCTTCGCTTTTCCAGCTGGCCGCTGCTTACGACTCCCACTTTAGACACAATGGCTGGGTAGAGCTGTCGTCGGCTTTGGGATTATTAAATACTGAAATAAAAACAGCCAACCCTAAGGCCAACAGTGACATTCTCACCTAATTTAGAAAATTATATTAACTACATAGTTTTGGGCCTATTTCAAATTACATTTAATTCTGTGCTTTATTAAGATCTCAACTACCTGAAAGCAGCTTATATTTCTCCCAATTAGAAGTCAGACTCATTTCCCAAGACAGATTTTTTCAATCTTCTTGCCAGTCTCCTTCCACACTTCCCCTGAAGATGAACACCATGCACAGCCCTCAGATCAGATCTTTATAAATGAGCACACGGGAGAGGTTTCTGTCTGCAATAAAACCCCCTCTATTAACACAAAATTCCGTATCAATCTCCCCAGGTTCCTAGCTTTTTATATCTCCCCCTCCATGGCTAGTGAGGGAGACCAATGCTGAATAAACCCTTGGCTGTCTAAAGCACCATTCAGACTGATGACAACAGCATTATTAGGTTTTTCTTGTGTACAATCCAGAAGGTTAAAATAAAACTGTGTGAAGTAGTCTGCTTAGTACAGGGAGCAATTTTTAACATTTACGGAAATCATAACATTGTCACTACCTAAAACTACAATAGGGGAAAACAGTTCACTGAAAACTTGGAGACTACTGCTTCTAGTAAAATAAAACAAAAAAACGAGTTTGAAATCATGGCACACATTAGGAGAAAGAGGTAAAAATCTGAGAAACGTTTTATCAGCTTTCATCACAGAATGCTTCAAGAGATACAATTATGAAACATGCTACAGCACTCCGTCCAGGGACACTCTTGTGCAGTGCCCAATGGGAGATCTCTCATCGTTTCCTATATTAAACTCCAGGCAGGAAATTTTTAAGATATGAATGCTGAGAAAGAAAAGCTTTGCCAGCTCAAGAAACTGACGTGTTCTCGCAGACAATGAAAAGAACAGAATCAACTGTGACTTCAATGGCTGTGGCCTATATATACTAGTGACCTGGTTTCCTTCCTAGTTTTGACCTCCTAATCTCCTCTGTGTTTTACCCGATTATATTTTGCTACTTTGCCATACGTTTCCTACAAAGTCATCCCAAATGCTTTGTGGGATGAAGAATGTTACTATCGAAGACAGCGCAGAGAAGACAGTATTATTAAAAGCTGCACCAGTGACACTAAATGAACAGCAGAACAGGGAGAATGTTCTCACTGGAATAAAGCAACAGTGAAGTAAGTTTAAACAAATGTAAAAGCACTACACAAACAGAGAAATGAATTGCAAAATAACCTCAATGGAGTAAATTTCTTAGGCTTTTTCCTCTGCAAAGAAATTTAAATCGCAACAGGCAGCCAAAGTTGTCCTTTAGCAAATTAGCAGAATTACTTTTAATATAATGATTAATGTCATTAGTAGTAGTTATAGGCTGCATTTAAGTAACACTTTACAATTAACAAAGCACAGATGCATCTATCACCTTATTTAATCTACTAAATGTTTTAAAAGAAAATTTCTACCTTTTGTGTCTCAGGATCTATTAACCAGTTCCAGGCACCAGTAGCTGTACAGACAGATACCACTATAAGAAGCACTGATGAAAGATAAACACAGAATTAGTAAGCAAATACACCTTCCTACTTGATATCACCATCACCCATTCCTAACAAACGACAGCCAAGGAATACAGCACTGCATCAGACGGAAAATGGGTTGACTGTACTCAAGAATTAGGAAACTTGCCACATGACTTGGAGGAATTCTCTGAATTATTATTTGAAGATACAACTGAGGATGGTACTGACTCCTTTATTACTTAGCTAGACATTATAAAAATGAAGATTAATGAAATTAAAAGCAAGAACCTCGATGGTAAAACTTCAGCATAAGAGCCTGTATTTACTTTTTTGCAGTGCTGGGGATTGGACTCAGGGCCTTCACAATGAGCTACATCCCCTGCACATTTAAAGTTTTTTTTTTTTTTTTTTTTTTTACTTTGAAGCAGGTTCTTTCTGAGCTGCTAAATTGCCACAGCTGGGCTTGAACTTGTGATCCTGCCTCAGCTTCCTAGAATCCTGAGATTATAAGCGTGTGCCAAAATGTGTAATAGGTATTGTAAAATTGGAAGAAAATGTTCAAATGGGAAGGGGAACAAGAGAGGGGGGAGCAGGAAGGAAAGGGGAAAAGCAAAAAAAATTAGAAAGGAAAAAATGGAAACAAATCTTTTGTAAGTGGGGAGGGGAGAGGGGTTGAAGGGCAAGTAGGGGACTGGGGAAAAAAAGAATCAAGTTACAACTCATACAGGTAGAAATTCTCTCATGTATACATGAGTGTACCAATAAAATCTGATAAAAGAGGGCTGGGGATATAGCTCAGTTGAATAAGCGCTTGCCTGGCAAGTGCAAGGTCCTGAGTTCGATCCCTGGTACCGCAAAAAAAAAAAAAAAAAAAAATCTGATAAAAGAATACCAAAAATCCAATTTCCATTTTCTAACGTAAACGAAGATTTTTTTTAAAAAACACACTAAGATTTCTGACTCAAGTGTTTTCTGAATTAACAAAGGTCAGTGGTAGGAAGTGTGGAGTCTGTGGAGCAGACCAATCCATCTCAGACTTTCTTTACAGGATTTAAAGGAAAGCCAGGGTGATGTTACTGCTAATGGAATGTAGAAATGCTTTATTTTTCCTTACAAAGCTAGAATTATGTTTAAAATTCTAAATAGATCATACATAAAACAATACAAGATATTACTGAAAAACAATACAAGGGCACCAGGATCTAGGTAATGTTCAGGAGGGCAAGACGTGGTCTATTGGAATGCATTAAGTTTTTCCAATGTGGAGATCAAGTTTCAAAAAGCTACAGTTCTTAGAGATGTACACTTATTTATTTTGGGTTTTCTTGGGCGCAGGGAACAGGGTCTTACTACATAGCTTAGGCTGGCCTTGAATTTGAGGCAATCCTCCTGCCTCAGCCTCTGAGCGCTGGGATTACAGGTGTGTGCCACTATACCTGGCTTAAAAATGTACTGTATTTAATCTGTCTTTTTTTTGGCCTGTTTTTGAGACAGGGTCTCACCATACAGTTCAGGCTGGCCTTGAGCTCATTTTGTAGCCCAGGCTGGTCTCAAACTTGCAATGATCCTCCTGCCTCAGCATCCTGAGTGCTGGGATTACTGGTGTGTGCCACCATGTCCAGCTGAAGAGGTATTTTTAAAAAAGAGATAACTTACAGGGGGTGGGGGTGAGGATTTCATTTTAGATATTTAATAACAGAATCCAATCGCTGGGCATAGTGGCACATGCCTGTAATTCCAGCACTTGGGAGGCTGAGGCAGGAGGATCCTTGTGAGTTTGAGACCAGCCTGGACTACAAAGTAAACTCAAGGCCAGCCTGAACTGCAGAGTGAGACCCTGTCTCAAAAAGACAAAACAACAATAACAAACAAAAAACAAGATCAAAATTATGTGTAGGGCTAAGAACAAATTAAACTCAATTTCAATTTCCTATAATTCTGTATTTCCAAATCTATACTACATAGGCAGGAGAAATCTGTATCATACAGGTAGGTTTGTTTTATTTATCTTTTTTTTTTTTTTTTTCAGAGGATCTCACTCTATTGTCCAGGCTGGCCTAGAACTCAGTTTGTACCCCAGGCTGGACTCTAATTCCGGATCCTCATGTCTCAGCCTCCCACGTGCTAGGATTACACCACATCTGGCTATATCAGCAGTTAAAAATGAAGAAAAGTCAAAACAGAACATTAGAAAAAACCTCATATACCTGCTTTCTACCTGGTAGTAAGATGGTGCCATTTATATGTAAGCACTAAGACATAAACTGGAAAAAAAGTAAAGTTTGTTTAGCATACTATATTTTATAAGATAGGACAGCGCCATATAAATTTTTAAGATTTTCAGCTAACAGTAAAACAAAAGTTTTGGGGGCAATTCCTAGGTAACCCAGAGAATATGAGAATATCATTACTTATAAATTCTGACTAATCAGAATTATCACAGTATATGATTAAATCTTTAAAAGGAGAGCTAATAGTGTACACAAAAAACCTTGACCTAGAAAAGGACTCTTAATTTCAATACTGCTCCTCTGGTCATGAAAAACTGTAAACTGAGCTACACTTTAAAGTATGTTCTTGGGCTGGGGATGCAGTTTAATGGTAGAACACTTGCCTAGTATTTGTGAGGCCCTGGGTTTGATCCTTGGCACCACAAGGAGGAAAAAAGGTATATCCTCAATGTGTACTACTGTCTTTCACCCTCACCCTTCCTTCCTTCCTCCCTTCCTCCCTCCCTCCCTCTCTTCCTTCCTTTTCTCCTTCTCTCCTTCCTTCCTTCCTTCCTGTCTGTCTGTCTGTCTGTCTGTCTTTTTGAGACAGGGTCTCACTATGCAGTTCAGGTTGGCCTTGAGCTCACTTTGTAGCCTGGGCTGGTCTCGAACATACAATACTTCTGCTTCAGCCTCCCGAGTGCTGAGACTACAGGCATGCACCACCACGCCTGGCTATACTTTCTAGGTAGAAATTAAACTTTAATAATGAATATCCAAGATACTGAGACCATTCCAAAGCCAGCCGTGGTGGCACACTCCTGCAGTCCCTCCCTAGAGGGGGCAGGCAGAGGCAGGGTTGCTTTGAGCCCAGGCTAGCACAGGCAATAGTGCAAGGCCCTGTATATACATGTACACACAGATGGAGGCTGTTCTAGTAAGAGTTAGCTGAGCCTTTTGTTTGCTATCTTACTGCTTGAGTATTTGCCCACATTTCCTACATACTGTATTTCCATGGGGCAGTAACCACAATTCCTTCAAGTCATATTTTGCAGGATTTGTATTTATGAACAGATAGTAATAATCTGAATTTACTTTCTGGATAAAGCTCTAAAGCAGTATAATTATGCTGCATTAAAAAACTAAGGGGCTGTGCATGGTGATACATGCCTATAATCCCAGCTACTGAAGAGGCAGAGGCAGCATGATCACAAGTTTAAAGACGATCAAATTTAATGAGATCCTGTTTCATTAAAAAACTTTTTTAAAAAAAAAGTGGGGGTTGGGGTCAACGCTCAGTGGTAAAGCCTGCCTGAGCTCAATTTCAAGTAGCAGGAAAAAAAGCAACTAAACAAAATTTCATAGCCTTTCCAAGTATACATTAAACATGTTTTTTCTTCCCCTTTTGATGCTAGGGATTGAACCAAGTACCTCACACGTGCTAAGTAGGTGCTCTGTCACTGAGCTACACACCCAGCAAACAGGATTTTTCTGATTTTTGGCCTTTTGACACAGGGTCTCGATATGTAGTTCAGGCTGGCTTCAAACTTGTGACAATTCTGCCTCAGCCTTCTGAGTGCTGGAATTACAGATGTGTTCCCACTACACCTGGCAAGGTTTTTCTTAATACAGTAAAACTTTGATAGTTTGTAGGCAAATTATGAAATCCGTACTATGTGTCTGGGGTGGTGGTGCTGAAGGTTAACCCACAGCCTTGGCGCCACACTCCATCCCCAGCCCTTCTTTATTCCGAGACGCGTCTCAGTAACTCAGTAAATCGCCCAGACTGTGCTGGAACTTGTGCTCCTCCTGCCTCAGCCTCTCGGAGTACAGCAATTCTAGGTGTGCACCACCACACCAGCTAGTATACATGTTTTTAAATCAAAATTGTAATATTTAATAAAAATTAGGCAAATGAGCAGACGCGGGTGTGCACACCTCTAATCCCAGATGGGAAGCTGAGGCAAGAAGATCACAGTCTGAACACAGCCTGGACAGCACAGGGAGATGTGCTCTCAAAAGTCAGTCAATAAAAAAACGAGTGGGAACGTAGCTCACTGCAAAGGCCCTGGTTTCAATCTCTAGTACCACAACAAAACAAAAAACAAAAACCTCTTTTCAAAGAAAATAAAAATGTAACTACACACAACAGCTATTTTGCTTTGTTTCTGACACAGGGTCTCGCTATGTTGGCAAGTCTGGAGTCCCTCCCAAATCCCGGAATTACACACCTACACCACCATCCCAGAAAAAACTGACAGTTCTTCTGGGGTGGCCAGTTATAATTTCCTTTTCTGAAACATTTCTTGGCAGTGCATTGTTTATAATGTTAAATGGATTTAAAAATTGTCTAAACAAAGACCAGCCTTACAGTTTAGTAAAGCAAGCATTTGTTAATCAAGGTTTATGGAACAGAAAATTATTTCTACTAAGAGATACAATTATCAACTGTCAGTTTATTTTGCTTTAAAAAATCAGGAACTTACTTCTCCAACGTCCAGTGGCAGGTTGCAGGCAGTGAATATACTCAGTAAGCCTCCTCTCGAAAGCCTTTAGATCTGGGTAAAGAGAGTTCAGCTCTCTAATTAGCCATTCTTACTAGTTTGTACTGAGACAAAAAAAAAAATTTGTTTTTGTTTTTTTGAGACAGGATCTCACCATGTGGTTCCAGCTGGCCTGGAACTCACTATGTAGCCCACGCTGGCCTTGAACACATGGTGATCCTCCTGCCTCAACTTCCCAAGGGCTGGGATTACAGGCGGGTGGCACCATGCCTCGAAAGACAAAATTTTATATAACCCTATTTCAGATTTTGTATGTCAACTAACGTATAACACTACACTGTTTACTACCGCTGTTTTAAGCACGAACAAAAACATCAGATTTCTTACAGTATTCCCGATTGCACCCAGAAGGAAACTGGTTATTTTTATTTTTGAAGCTTTGAAAACTGGGATGTGGAAAATTATCGGTAATGTCAGTCGGCTCCCAAAGCTAGAATTTGGGTGGTTGCAAATAAAAATGCCAAACCAAGTAGAGGTCCAGTTATGTTGGAGTCAAAAATTTTTTTACTAGAATATCAAAATCTTCGAGGCCCTTTTGACAGCAATTCCCGGGTTCTGGCTTCTGGCTCTTGTAAACAGGCGCAATGCGGTCTTATCTCACTAGAGTTCCTGACAGTGATAACCGGCGTGTGTGCAAAGAATGCTCATTTCCCCGCCCAGTGGGTCACAGGTGATCTCGGCTGCACCAATCCAGGCGTCCACGCTTTTCTCCAAGACTGGCGTCCGAGGCGTGCTCTCACCACCAGAGGTGGGGCGGCGTTTCCGCGCTGGTGTCTTTAAACTTTAAAAAGCCGAAGGAGCACCTCCCAACCACGGCAGACACCGGAAACCACGGAAAGCGCTAGAGGTACAATTCGCCGGGTCATCGGTTTAAAATGAAAATAAGTTAGGATACTACAAGGGG
This sequence comes from Dinomys branickii, assembly GCA_004027595.1. Classification (NCBI taxonomy): domain Eukaryota; kingdom Metazoa; phylum Chordata; class Mammalia; order Rodentia; family Dinomyidae; genus Dinomys; species Dinomys branickii. Next base: position 27,004 of record PVLD010007442.1, on the reverse strand, counting down.
TAAGATCCACCGGTTCGTAAAGAACAGAGCACAAAACTGGTGCCGGGCGCGGAGCTCCGCCCGCGGTGGGCACTCCGGCGAGGATGGCGGCCGCCGCGCAGCCCCGGCGTCTGGCCCCAGCGCCCCCCGAGCCACCCCGCCCCCGCGGCCTCCGAAGCCCCACCGGAAGGAGCCCGGCGGCGGGCTCGGGCCCTCCATCTCACCTTCCGCCTGCTCCAGCGAGTTCATGTCGGGCGGCAACTACGGTCACCGCCGTGGCCCCGTCTGCATCGCAGCCCAGCGGTCCCAGCCCGGTCCGTAGCGCCAACTCCCACCTCTAACCGCTCCCCTCCGCACCTCCTTAACGCTCCGCCCCTTGCCTAGACCCGCTACGTTCATTGGACACTTCTGTCCTACCCTCCGACAAAGACGGTTTCTTATTGGCTAATTTCCTTACTGGCCTCGGGGGCCAGTGTTGGACGGTCAGCCGGAGGGGCCAAGAACTGCCGGCGGCCAGGTTGATGTAACGCTGGCGCCACCTTCTGTCCCGGGGAGGAACTGCAGCCTACCCATGTCGGTTTGTTCTTTCGTCATTCGGATATACATCTTTCGAATTCCCTGCTTGGTTCTTTCATTTCTGACACTGCGGATTTACCGCCCACTAGCTCCTAGGCAGTATTCTGATCGCTAACGCTAACGAAGGATGCAGAAATCAAGGAACTCAAGGGGCAATAAAATAGGTGCAGAACTAGGTAGCACTCCAAATAACAGATTTCCTTAATTAGACACCCAACCCCTTAAGCAAGCATTTCTATCCTTGGTTAATTTTTTCTCACATTATCCAGCTTTCATAAATCACAAAGAAGGCAAAATATGAGCCCCATTCGCTATACTTTTTTTTTTTTTGGTACCAGAGTCAAACTCAGGACCTTGTGCTTGCAAGGTAGGTGCGGTGCCACTGAGTTACATCCCCGGCCCTATACCTCTTTAAAAATCTGTAGGACATTGGCTACATTTATATTTGATTACAGTATGTTCTTACTTCCTTCTTGTAGTCATTCACACATTCAGGGACTGTTGCGTTATGCTAAGCTCTGCGTCTGTCTACCAGAGATTCAGGTTATGAGCAAGGTTGACCAGATTCTTGCCCTCAGACTCAAAAGGTTACACAGCAACAATAAACATGCAAATAAGTCATTGATTTCAGTTAAGGGTACTTCCGTATGGGAAGTAACAGGGTAAATACAGTGAAATAAAGATTATCTGGAGCTACTGTACTGGGAGGCCTTCCTGGGGCGCGTGCCCTGGAGCCGAAAACCCGGGCCACAGAGAAGAAACCAGCAGGGGAAAGATGTGGGCTGAGTGGGTTCTCAACAGCGCTGGAACGTTTTCACTATTGGTAATTTCTGATTTTCATTCATCCTCAACCTTCTTCCTCCCCTCATGCCAGTAGAATTAAAATAGGACATTTGTCCTGTTACCTCACTTGGCAGCACTTTCCAAAGTTGTCTACTTAGGGACCTCCTCTGGCCCAAACCTTTACATACTTGCTCTTATTTAAACTTCCTGGGTGTTCTTTGTGATTTTTTTTTAAAACACAGAGAAGCCAATTTTTACTAACCATGTTTTTATTAAACCAACCAAACTGACATTAAAAACTCTATGACTATAATGAATACTGATGAGCACCATCTCATAAGATGATGTGGGAGATTAAATTGTTACATTTGTAAAGAATTTTTGTCAGGGGTATTAAGAAGCCATAAATACTTTTGACTAAGGGCTTAGGCTAGGGAAATAATCAAGGATATGCACAAAATTTACATGTCAGGATATTTTTGCACTATTCCCTCACAGTAACTGAAGAGAGATTTTAAAACAAAGCATGGATAGACTCTCACATTATTGCTATGGAAATCATATTGGAAAAGAATATATTAAGTATTAAAACGTGTTCACATTGAAAGAACCAGTAGTGTGACCTCAATTTATTATTTAATTAAAATGTATTTGTAACAATATAGTCAGTGGTAAGGTTTATCTCTGCATCATAAAGTTATTGGCTTTTTGTGTTATTTTGGGTGCTTTCCTTGTTGTTTTAAAATTTTTATTTTTATTAGTACATAATGAGCATATTCATTGTGGCAGGTTGGTGCATGCACTTAACACGTCTTAGTTCTTTTTATTTCCTCGTCCAAGATGATCTTTTTAAAACTGAATCAAAACCCACGAGAGGGTCCTACCATCCATTGAGTGAATCATAACCCTTACTTCTTTAAATGAGCTAAACTAAAAGCTAAAAATAGCATCCTTGGGTTTGGCTTCATGGCTCACTGTTTCAGGTATGTGAAGGAGTGTACACACTGTTTTCTCAACACAGCCTAAAGCACTACTGTCCCTGAGGCTTCTTGTCAAAAACGTGTGAACGTTTAAAAGCCATCAGGCTTGTATCATAGACCAATTTTACCACTGAGACGAGTGAAAATGCGTTTGTGTAGATCTTACAATTATTGTCATTGCTTGGCTGTCAGCCCTAAGTCAAACTACCCCCTTTGAATTCCGGCACCACGTTCCAGTTCTTCACCTCCCAGTGAATGCATTGCGTTCCTTTTGGGCCTCCCGCCGAGCTTGGAGAATGGCTATTGAACATCTGTCCTGAGCCAGCCGTCCTGGGCTGGATGCCGGGGAAGCGAGGAGCGAGGCCACTGATGAATAGGGTACCGCAAGCACTTAAGTGGGAGGTCCGCTCACTCGCCTTCGCCAGAGACGGCGCTGTTCACTGCAGGGCGCTGGTTTGCCTGAGTGGGGTGTGCAGGTCCCTGGCGAGAGCGTGGGACAGCAGAGGGAAGGGGAAAGGCTACCTCCTGGCGTCTCTGCTCTCCGTTCTTCATTTTCAGCTGTGCTCAAATAAATGTCAAACATGCCTTTGAAAAGGTGCATTTTATTAGCCTGTCGTTGGCATCTATATATATGGATCATGAGGTCTGAGAGGCGAGAAGGGAGAAGGAGAGGAAAATAGAGCTTCGGAGTCAGGTGAAGGAATTTGGAATAAGATAACAGGGAGACCAAGGGGGACAGATTTACAGAAACATCACATTGGCAGGGTATCTCAAGAAGGTACTAACAGGTACTTAAGGAATGCATGTTTCGGGCACTGGGATGGCAGCTGAGGGTGCACAGATCTGCAACAATCGCTCCTCCTGTCTCTAAGGATAGAGGTTGTTGTAAAAACACGAGAAGATTAAATTGCAGTGACCTTAAACATCCGTGATAAGGTGAAAATCAGCTTCTAAGAGTGACATCCAATAACCACAGCTTGTTATCTTTTGCTGGGGGCCTGGCACACTGTCTTTCAGGAACGTTATCCTCCCTGCCCTCCCCTCCCAGTGGTACTGGGGATTGAACTCAGGACCTTCACACTGAACTACATCCCCAGCCCTTTTAAACAGTATTTTTATTTTGCAGTAGGGTCTTGCTATGTTTTCCAGGCAGGATTTGAAATTGCCATCCTCCTGCCTCAGTTTCCCGGAGTGCTAGGAGTACATACATTCACCACCATACCTGGCAGCATTATATCTCCTGACAATGGAAGCTCTGTGAACCAACGGTGTTATTAAACCCATTTCATGAGTTCGATTCCCATTACAAAAGCAAAACCAAAAATATCCACTTCAGAGAAAAGTGAGTTGATTAAGTCTCAAACCCTGTAGCTGAGCCCTCTCTCTCTCCTTCTTTCCCCTTCCCTCTCTCTCCTTTTCCTTCTTCCTCTCTCCTCTTCTCTCTCTTTCCACATGATACACCATAGCTGTACTCTCAACATGTATTAAAAATTAAATCAGTTCCCACCACTAGCAATGAACAGTTCAAAATGAAACTAAGAAAACAATTTCTCTTACAATAGCATCACAAAAATAAACTAAGTACAAATTTAGCAAACAAAAGGCAAAACTACAAAAGCATAATTTTGTACTCCCCAAACTATAAAACATTGTTGAAAGAAATTAATGAAAACCTAAGTAAATGGAGAGATGTCTCACATTCACAGGTTAGAAGACAGTATTGTCAAGGTGGCAGTGATCCGGACATCCCCAGATTATCTGGAGTCAGTGCTATCTAAAAAGAAATCTCAGCTGGCCTTTTGGCAGAAATCAACAAGTTGATACCAAATGTATGTGGAGATTCGAGGGCTCCAAAAGAGCCAAAATGATTTTGGAGAAGGAAAACAAGGTTGGAGGACTCATACTTTCTAGTTTCAACGGTTAGTGCACAGCTATAGCCATGGTTGTCTGGGTTATTTTTTTCTTGTTGCTGAGACAAAATACCCGACGCCCAATATGAAGGAAGGAAAGGTTTATTCAGCTTACAGTTTGTGGAGGTTTCAGTCCATACTTGGTTGGTTCTGAGGCAGAGTGGCATGTAGCAGAGGGCAACAGTCCATGGCGGCGGTACACAGCAAAGACAGCAAGAGCAAAAGGGAGGAATGGCCGCCAGCAGCCTCTTTCTCTCCCTTACATATACAAACTGTCTGCCCTAGGGCAGGTATAGCTCTCACACGCATAATCCCAGCATTGGATCATGGATCAGTCATAAACTCTAAAAGCCACTCCATAACCACATGAGGATTTGGGGGGACATGCAGACACAAACCCTAACAATGGTCTTGTCTGTTATAGCCCTCTGAAGCAATAGACTAGGGTTGAGAATTCAGAAATAAAATCTGTTTTTATGGTCAATTAATTACTGTTGAAAGAGTACAGAGACAGTTCAATGGGACAAAGAAGAAACATTTCAACGAGTGATACTGAGACAACTGAATATCCCTATACAAAAGCATGTGGTTGTACCTGCTATGGTTTGTGTCTGGGTGTCCCCTCAAAGCCCCATGCAGTTGTGGCACAGACTGCTAGAGTTTGTGATTGATTCCTGATCTAATATTGGGATGAGGGGTGTGAGTACTACACCTGCCCTGGGGAGGGTAGTTTGCATATGTAAGGGAGGGAAAGAGGCTCCTTGCCGCCACTCCTCCCTTTGGTTCTTACTGCTTTTGCTATATTGCGCCACCATGAATGTTTGCCCTCTGCCATGTGCCACCCTGCCTTGGAGCCAGCCAAGTATGGACTGAACCCTCCACAAACTGTGACCTAAATAAATCTTTCCTTCCTTAATTTTGGGCATCAGGTATTTTGTCTCAGTAATGAGAGAAAAATAACCAAGAGAGTATTCCTTCCTCAGACCATATATAAAAGTGAATTAGAAGTGGACTATGTAAGAGCTAAAACTAAATCATTTAGAATAAGAAGAAAAATGAATATATTGAACTTCATCAAAATTAAAACACTGTTTTGAGACTGGGTTTTGCTATATAGTTCAGGCTGGCCTGAACTGTACCTGATTTATTTCAGTTAAATTTATTATCTCAAGATACACAAGCTTAATTATTTCATGGGTTTTCTTATATGAGAAACTCAAAGTATAAATCAATGAGTAAAGTATAAATTAATGAAGGAGAGATAATAGGAAATAGGGAGACAGATCTTCTACAAAAGGGAAGAGGGGCTGGGGATATAGCTCAGTGGAATAAGCGCCTGCCTAGCAAGCGCAGGGTCCTGAGTTCAATCCCCAGTACCGCCAAAAAAAAAAAAAAGGGAAGAGGACCAAGGGATGGAGGGAAGGGAGAGGGAGTGGAGGGAAGAGGGATGAAAAAAGAATTGAAAAGTGCTGTGTATAGGTATCGACTTCTCACAATGAATGTGCTCATTATGCCCTGCAAACACGTAGCAATAACAAAGAGAACATCATAGTGAAAGACTAGGTAACATCTGTTAGGACAGGCATTACAATAATGAGCAGATAGTAACAAGTGCTGTGGAGGGTAGACAGAAATTGCAAGTGATGTTACATCTGGGAGTGTAAAATGGTGCAGCCACTTGGAAAGCAGTTTGGTAGTCTCTTAAAAAGTTAAGCATAACTGAGGCATGTTGGTGCACCCCTATAATCCCAGCACTTGGGAGGCTGAAGCAGGAGGATCTCTGGAGTTCGAGGCCAGCCTAGGCTACAAAGTGAGTTCAAAGCCAGCCTGGAGTGCATAGTGAAAAATCCTGTCTCAACAAGCCAAAAATAAAAGTTAGACATACAATCACCACATTACCCAGCAACTCAACTCCTGTCTAACCTTTCAGAAATGAAGCATTGATACAAAGACACATGAAAGCTCACAGTAGCATTATTTTCTTTTTTAGTATTTTTCCTAACAGTAAAAAGTGGAAACAAACACCCACTACAGATGAACAGCACATTATGCAGCAACACAAAAGAAATTCTGACTCATCCTACAATGAAGAGGCTGGAGGACATGGTGTAATTGAGCCGAGTGGGTATAAAAGGACAAACTGTCTGGGAGCCGCCCCACCATGATGTACATAGAGAGTGGTCAACTTTACAAACAGGAAGTCAAATAGTGGTTGTCAGGGGCCAGAGGAGAGGGTACTGGGGAGTTAGTGTCTCGTGAGTAAGGACTTTCAAGAAGAAAAGAACTCTGTGGTTGGACAGCTATGTTAAAAGACAAAATTACAACAAATTTAGCTTAAAGACGAACTACACTGAGATACATCCCCAGCCTCCTCTCCCCATCTCAAGGCAGGGGTTGCTAAATCACTAAGGTGCCCAGTCTGAGCTTGAACTTGAGGTCCTCCTGCCTCATCCTAGTTTAAAGATCTTAATTGGCTTTTATCTGTGATTCTAAACTAAGGCAAACATTCCATCCTACAAAACTGAATGCGTACTTTGAAGAGCTGAGCAGAGTTTAGCTCTACAGACAGAAAAGGGCTGAGGAAAGCAAAAATAGAGAAGAAAAGCTTGGTTAGTTCTTTCATTTCTTTATAAAGGGAAGGAAGACAGGACTTCTTCCTCATGTTGGTGCACACTGAAGTGCTTTTTGCTGTAGCCATTATCTCTCACTCTCCTGATTTTTCAGAAAGTCAACATGGCTCGGTGACCTGGAACTACAGCAGCAGAAACTCCATCTTGGTGTGGTGTCTTGGTATAACTGTGGGAGCTCAGTCCACACTAGTGGCCTCCTAGGAACAGCGGTGCTGGTTGTGCACTGTAAGTATAATATAGCTATACTTAATGCTGTTGGGCATGGTGGTGTACATCTGTAGTCCCAGCACTCAGGAAGCTGAGGTAGGAGGATTACGAGTTTTTTTTTTTTTTTTTCGGTACTGGGGATCGAACTCAGGACCCTGCGCTTGCTAGGCAAGCGCTTATTCCACTGAGCTATATCCCCAGCCCCTGAGGATTACGAGTTTGAGGACAGCCTGGGCTACATAGTGAGCTCAAGGCCAGTTGAACTATGTAGTGAGACGCTATCTCAATAAATAAGTAAATACACTCGATACCATGAAATGTACATTTAAAATGGTAAAGATGATAAATTTATTTGTATTTTACTGCGGTTAAATTTAGGGGTTGGAGGAATAGCTCACTTGACACTTGCTTAGTAGCCATAAGGTCCTCAGTTCAATCTCTGGCACTCTTCTCTACCCCCAAAATAAAAATAAAAATCAGGTAATGACTTATTGTCAGAAATTGTTTTTAGTGCTCTCTTTCTAGATTAGGTCTTTCTGCAGTACTGTGAAAACTTCCTGCCTTGATAAAGGTTTTCTAACTCGGATCTCAGAGTATCTCAGTTTCTGGAAAATGGATTTAAAAGGCTTATTAGTGTGACATGGTAGGCTGTGGATATGGCTCAGTGACAGAGTTCTTACCTTGCATGCACAAGGCCCTGGGCTTGATTCCCAGCACCATTAAAAAAAAAAAAAAAAGTGGCCCAGTGGCACACAACTGTAACCCCAACTGAGGTATGATGGGGGGACCTCAAATTTAAGGCCAGCCTTGACAACTTAGCAAGAACTTGTTTCAAAATGGAAAAATGGAAAGGGCAGGGGATTTAGCTCAGCACTCCTTGGATTCAATCCCCAGTACTGGGAAAAAAAAGAAAGAAAGAAAGTTATCAAGACATGAACTCAGAATAAATTTTATTCCTTTCTTCATTTAAAGACAACCTGTTTAAGCCAATACTCTCAGAAACAACTGGGAGCATTGTAATATTAGTAATTTGGATGCATTTTTGCGAACATTTCTGAAAAATAAAAAGGCTTTTATCTTATTTGCAGGGAAAGTTTCATGGAGCTGATTTCACCCATTTAATTTATAGACATCATTCACTGTTCATTCTAACTGGCACTGCCGTGGCTTTTTGTGAAACCAGTCAGTAAAATCAGCCTTGTTTTCTGTCAGAACGTGTACTTCATTTTTCAGCACAAATCGCTGTGAACATCAACTGAGCCAAAAATGCTTTTCTTTGGCAATATGGGGGATGGAGCCCAGGGCCTCTCACATGCTAGACAAGTGCTCTACCACTGAGCTACACCCCAGCCCTTTTCATTTTAATTTTTATTTTGAGGCAGAGTATCGCTAAGTTGTCTAGCCTGGTTTGAAACTTATGCTCTGCCTACCTTAGCTTCCTAAGTAGCCGGGATTACAACAGGGGTGCGCGACTACCACACTGTCCTACTGCTTGCTTCTCAACAGAAAATCTGTACGAGAGGGTCAAGAATGTGCGTGTGAGGCAGGCAATTAGGGCGTGGCCAGCAGGCTGGGCAAATGGGTGTGACCTGTTAAGATACAGCAGACATGCGCCCAAATCTGACTGCCTGGAGCCCATCAGAAAGTGATTCAATTCTTCAATTCTCCTCCAGAGAATTCAAGCAGGTTTTCGATAGGACGGCCCATACCTGAGGTCAGGCTGAGCCATGGGAGATACAAAATGGCAGTACCATTGAGCTCTTGGCCAGCATGCTCTCTCTTTCACAGTGGTCTGCTCTCACTCTGCAGAGTACACTTCTTTTTGTACTTTTAACTGGCCCACACTCTCGGCAAAGCAAGGTTTATTTCCCCCACCCTTTTTTTTTTTTTGTCTGTTTGAGACCGGGTCTCACTATGCAGTTCAGGCTGGGCTTGAGCTCACTTTGTAGCCCAGGCTGGTCTCGAACTCTCAATGATCCTCAGCCTCCCAAGTGCTGGGATTAGGCGTGTGCTACCATACCCGGCTCCCCCACCTTTAATAAGTATAAAACCTTGCTACCTTTTTTGCATGTCTTAACCAATTCTTTGTTCAGGACAGCAAGAGCCTAGAGGGCATCTATAGGACAGGGAGCCCAGGACCCCGCCCCCAGTGACATGGGTTTAGCGCACATTCACTGAGAGCGCCTTTCGCTCCCCCATCTTTCATGCACCAGGCGTGCCTCCATTGCGCCTTTTCTTCATGGAGTGAAGTTAAGGGTGTTGTGATGGTGGGGAGGGGACCGAAGGAGGAGGCGTGGTCCTCAGAGGGAGGGAAGCGTGGTCCTTGTCGCCCTCTCCCACCTAAACAGCTGAGGTCAGAGCAGCTTCTCAGAGAACATGGTACTGATTCTCCCCCAAATTTACTTCTCACACATCTTCGTCATTTCAGTAAGTGACCCAGCACCTCGTCACTCAACCAAGGACCTGGGGGTTGGCCTTGAGCCCTCAACCCCACTCCCAGGTCCTCACCAGCAAGCCTATCACTTCCCCAGGGCAGCCGGAGGAAGTCACATCTCACCTCCACCACTGCCACTCAAATCCAGTCACCATCGCTGGCACCTGGAAGAGCCTCTGAACTCTCCCTGCTTTGCTTCTGTCCCCTCCTAGCTCTACATGCTGTGTAGGCCAGTCCTTCCCCTCTGTAAAATCACTCCACTGCTTTTGCTTGCACTTTGAATAAAATCTGAATAATGTTCGATTAGGCTTTAGCCCAATGACCCCTCCTAAAGGGAGCCTTGGCTTTCTCCAGTTTAAATAGTTCCTCTGCCACCACAACTTGGCGCCTCTCTCTCCTACTTACTGTGGAATTTAGAGCTCTCTGATGTCAGGAGATATCCCTCACCAAGCCCTGTTCCTGGAACATAGTAAGTGCTTCCTCTTTTCTATACTTATTGCCCTTTCTTATTTTCTTCCTATCACCTGTCAATATCTGATACAATCATGTTAAGATCTCTTATGTTTACTGTCCCTGCAATAAGAAAGTGATCTGCATCAAAGCAGAGATCTCTGTTATTTCCCTCAGTGCCTAGACCAGGGTCCGGCACATATCAAGCACTCAAATATAGATTAAGGGTGAATGGAACCTGATGACATTCAAGGGTGAGTGGACTTAGTGCTGTGCAAGGCACGTTGGGTGAGAAACCAGTGCCACGGGCGGGGAAAGAGTTTCCAATAATCAAGAGTGTAGAAGAGTTAAAGGGCTTATTGATGCACTGCAAGAGAGCAGCAGGCGAGCCCAAGAGAGAACACACTGTCAGGGAGAAAGGAGGGATCTTTATATCTGATTGATTGTGGGTGGGGGCTCTGGAAACATCATCCCCTCGGGTCATGGTGGTCCCGTAGTCCACTCATCTCAGTACTAAGGACAGCCAGGTGCTGTCTGAAGACTGATGAATTATTTTTGCTTGGCAGGGTCCAGTACCCTTGGCATTGCTAGAAGCAGTCTTTCCAGGTAAAAATGATTAACAAATTTGTAAAGATTGACTAAGGTTCATGGTCAAGGGGCTCAGTCTAAAATATATATGCTTGTATTAGAAGGGGTTTTTGATGTTTTAATGGATAGCAGAAGAAATTGTGTTGTGGCTTATGTCTAATGTCCCCCCAAAGCCTCATGCAGTCATAGGTGGGGCTTTTTCAGAGGTGAGTGTGTGATTCATTCATGGTGCAATGCTAGGATTAAGGGTGGTGATTACTAAATCAGTCCACTGATGGGTTTGGTGCCACTCTAATCCTGGCAGCCTGGATACAACATAAAGCACAGAAAGAGGCTTGTCTTGTTTCTTGCTTGCTTTGCTACCTTTTGCCTGCCATGAACTCTTTCTCCTCTGTGATGCCTGTCTACCATGCCACCCTGCTTGGAGCCAGCCGCCTATGGACTGAAACCTCTACAAACTGTGAACCAAATAAACCTTTTCTCCTTAACTCTGGGTGTTTGGTATTTTGTTTCAGCAATGAGAAAAGTAACAAAAACAAGCAGATGCTTTAAGACAGGTCAAGCATTTAAATGTCTAGTGATGGTTATGTAGTTTTGTGAATAACTTGCAAAGTTGGACATTAATGTTCCACCACGTGGTGGCAATGCGGCCTCTAAAGAAACAAAGGTAGAATAACCATGACTTCCCCACACTTCACGTCACTGAAGCATGTACTTTATGAAAGTTTGTTTTATTTATTTTTTGAAACAGGGTCCTCATTATGCAATTCAGGCTGGCCTTGAACTCACAGGCCAGCCTATGTAGCCAAGGTTGGCCTCAAACTCTTGGTGATCCTCCTGCCGCAGCCTCCCAAGTGCTGGGAATATAGATGTACATCACTACACCTGGCTTTGAAAAAGTTAAAAGGAACTGTCAGCACCACTAATCATCAAGGGTATGCATAGCCACATCAAAACCACAGTGTGATAAACTTCACCCCCATAGGAAGGACCATTGGTAAAAAGGGAGGATGCAGAGGTAATGGAACCTTTGTACCCTTTTGGTCTAGATGTAAATAAGTACAACCACTATGGAAAATAGTGTGGAGGTGACCCCAAAATTTCAAAAGGGCTGAGGGTGTAATTAGAGCACTTGCCTTAACACGTCTAAGGACCCAGATTTGATCCCCGCACGAATATCTATATTGTAGGTGTATATATTCTCCACCATAGGCTCCAGCAATCCCACTACTGGGTGTATACCCGAAGGAAATGGAATCAGTGCATTGGAGACATCTGCACACCCATGTTTACTGCAGCTTTCTTCACAGTAGCCGAGATGGAAACTCAAGTGTCCATCAGCAAGTAAATAGATAAAGAAAATGTGGTACATATTCCCATGGAATACACCTCAGCCATAAAGAGAATGAAATGCTGCCATTTATACCAACAAAGATGGAACTGCAGATCATTATGTGAAGTGAAATAGACTGGGCATAAGCAGAGCTCAGTGACTGCACGATCTCACTCCCAGGCAGAACCTACACGAGTTGGTCCCACTGAAGTTGAGGACTGATAGCGGTTCCAAGGGAGAACAAATGATAGACTGAAGCAAGAACTTGTGGTGGTTTTGCACAGCAGGGGGACTGTAGATAGCACTAATGTACATCTGAAAATGCTAGAAAGACTTCGAAAAATTTCACCATGTGGAAATGATAACCGTATGAGGAAATAGTTACGTTTAACCTGATTTAAACATTATTTTGAGGCATACATGCATCCAAAGACTGCATATTGGCCCATTACAATGTACAATGTTAATGTACTAGTTAAAACATAAATTTAAATTAAAAAGAAATAAAGTTAGAAAAAATTAAAAAGGCTGAGATGGAGAAATTTATGTGTGCATACATATGCATATAATGTTTATAATCACTACAACAGTGCCAACAAAGTAGCTCACTGATGTGAGTTATTGAATAAACACTCAATAACTTACCTAGTGAACAAAACAAAATAAAACCGTGAGTGAAGCTCGGTGTGAATGTGCAGGAGGAGCTGACTGCTTAGAGCAGAGCAGCCTGGCTTGAAGTTTCCTGGGACTCCTTTTACGTGACTCTTGTCCCACCCCTTGCCTCCTATGGATAGGCACAGCCTGCTGGGGAAGAGGCAGTGGGAGGCTTCCATGAGGTTGGTGCCTTCGTCACTGTTTTCATTGTTTAGACCAAACACCCAACCCCCAAAGATAAAGGAAGAAAGGTTTACTTCAGCTCAGTTAGAGGTTTCAGTCCACGGTCAGCTGGCTCCAAGGCAGGGTGACATGCCAGACGGGCATTACGGAGCGGGCAGGAGGCAGCAGTGGCGCGGCCTGCTTTCTGTCTCTTGCTTTATATTCCGTCCAGGTTGCAAACCTCTTGACTGATGCCGTGCACACCCAGGGTGGGACTTATCCACACCCTTAACCCTAGCATCACACCTTTAATCCCAATATCACACAGTTAATCCACACTCACAAACCTAATCCAGCCACCTTCGAAACTCCCTGCCATGTGACGTTGGGAGACATCCACAGCAGACACGGTTGGAGCGCTCTGAGAAGAACGTAGCTTCCCAGAGGTCTAAGCTCAGGTGACTTGGCCTCAGGCTGAGCTCCACATTCTGGTTTTGTCACACTTGCAGGGATAGGGTCTCTGCAGCTAGACAGTGCTGTGCCAGTTACCGGCTATGTGATCCTAGGTAAGTTTCCTGAGCTTTTCATGCCTTAGTTCTTGCTTGCAGGAGGAAGCGGTAATAGAAGCTGTCTCACAGAATCAGCAAGGATTGGATGGGACCGTGGATAGCAGCTGCTTAGAGAACTGCTTGGCCGATCTGCAGAAATACTAGCTACTATGATTAATATTTTTTATTAGTCATCTAATTGCCTAAGCCAAAAATTCAGTAGTTATTCATGTTCCACCAGCAACAACATTGTTCAGATTGTATCTTCAATTCATCTATTTTTTCTTCTAAGATGTTCTCAGGTTTTGCTTTTCATGCTGATTGTAGCCTTTGGGCTGCTCAGAAATACATTTATTTCTCTTTATTTCTCTTCATGGTTTATCAGTTGTGCCAGTATGGTTTAGTGAATTCTTTTTTTGTTTTATAATCAATCATATATCAAGTTTCCATGTCTTCAAGGGTCTATTTCTGGGCTCTAGATGGTTCCATTGGTCCATCATAACTGATCTTCCTTCCTTTTCCTTCACCATACCCCCTTGGCAAGTCCATCCTACCCCCAAAACACATCCAAAACCCAGCTTTGCCACTCAAAATCACTGTCACTGATATTTTCCAGATGGATAATTGCAGTTGTCCCATTACGCACATCCACTCTGGGTCCCGGCACCCCACGTCCGTCTCCGAAGTACAACTCAAAGCACCTTTCTCATCTCAACTGATAACACAGTGCATGATGTGATACCCTGGGTTCAAGCCCCACCACCTTAAGGAAAAAAAATGTATATTTAATACATACAAAATGTGTAAGTACAGCACAGGAAGGTTAGGAAGCCTGGCTCGCCTCACACAGTAGGAAACGCAACAGAAGCAGGTCCTTGCATGTCTCTTGTATCATTAATACTATCAGGAATTTCTTTTTTAAAATCCTTGCTTTTCTTTATGGTTTTACTGTGAATGTTATATATATACTCTTAAGCAGTGCATTACTAGGGTTTGCGCATTTGTCTATTTTATAAAAGTAGCTTTGTGTTGTGAGCATTCCTCTGGGAATTGGTTTATTTGCCGTTTCTAATTCTAAGGCCCGTCTGTGTTGGTGTACATGGACCTCAGACATCAGCAATCTTCAGTACTCTTTAGAAATTCATGTAAAGTCCATTATTTATTTATATGTTCTACCATTGGTAGACACTTGGAGTGTTGCGTTTTCTATTCTTCCCGCTTCCTTATGAATAATGCTTGTGCTGGTCCCTTAGTGTTTGTGTACAAGCCTTTCCCCCGGGCAGGGGACAAAACAGTGTTTCTCTCCTTCTGCTCAGTGAGAGACGTGTTTTATGTGATGACCCAGTACACAGCACGTATATTCATTCACCCTGACTTTGGGTAGTGCACTTTCCGTACTACTCTATTTTATCTTTAGAAGATGCTCATGCAGGCTACAAACTAATTCTATAAACAGCAAACTCATAATGTCACTTTTTTGTTTTGTTTTGCCAGACTAGGGTTTTCCCACTGAGCTACATCCCTAATCTTTGTTTTATTATAAGACCCTGGGTTGCCCAGCCTGGGCTCAAACTTGTGATCCTCTTACCGCAGCCTCCCAGAGTGCTGGAATTACAAGCTGATGCCACCTTACTCAGCCACAATGTAAAAAATTCTCTAGCTCAGTTTGAACATATAGCCAGCAATAGGAACGCTTGGTCATGAGTGTAAATAGATTCTACTTTATCAGTTAGGCAAAATTATTCTCAAAAATAGTTATAACTGAGCCCTCATTGGTCCAGTGTAAGTACTGATGTTCACTCTTTGGCTTCATTTACATAAGACTTCTTAATTTTTGCCAATCCAGCAGATATAGAATGATGTCTCTTTAAGCATTTTTTTTTTTTTGGTGAAATGCCTGTTCATGTTTCTTGCTATTTTACTTTTGGATTTTATTAATTTTTTTATTGGTTATATTTGCTGCAAGCATCAGCTCCTGGTTTACATCTTATCGTTTCACTGCCTTTATCAGCAAAAGATGAGGAACAGAGTTTCTTCATTTTAAGTTCATCAATAATTTTCTTTGTAATTAGAAGTGTTTGCCTCTCATTTTAAAAACTATTCTGAGGTCATGGAGATATTGTCCAAACTTTTCTGTTAAAGAAAATTATAAAAATTTAAGTCTTTAACCACTAGAAATTTATGCAGTTTCTCTTTATTTTCCTACCATTCCCAGATGTTCCTGCACTATTTACTATGTAACCCATGCCACCCACTTCTGCTCTCCTCCCTCAGCCTCATCCTGATGCCTGTCCCTGCCCGTGCCATGATGTTGGAAGAAAGGAACATGCTGAGTACTCTTGGTTCTCAGTTCCTCTCACAACCACTTTTAACACAGCTGGACAAGTTTCATAAAAAACTGTTGCAACTTTGGGATTTTGTTGACTCTAGAAATCATGTGGAAGAGTTGACATCTTTTTTATTATTAGTATTAGTATTTTTGTCTTTTTGAGACAGGGTTTTACTATGCAGTTCAGGCTGGTCTTGAGCTCACTTTGTAGCCCTGGTGTGCTTCTAATTCATGGCCATCCTCCTGCCTCAGCCTCCAGGATGCCGGATTACAGGCAGGTGCCACCATGCCTGGCAACATCTTTATTTTTAAATTATTTTTATTTTTTTTAGATAGGGCCTCACGTAGTCCAGGTGGCCTTGAACTCACGGTGCTCCTTCTGCCTCAGCCTCCCAAGTGCTGGGAGTATAGGCGTGCCTCTCTGTGCCTGGCAGGAGGGTTGACGTGCTTACGATATTGATTATTTCATCAGTATGCTCATATAACTATTTATTTAAATCTTCTTGAACATTCCTGAGAAATGACTTGTCATCTTTTTCATCCTGTAGTTTTTGTTTCTGGAAGTGCTGGGGAAAGAACCCAGGGCTATGCTAATGCCTAGGCTAATCTCCTACCATTGAGCAACAGAACCCACCGCACAGACTCCTATGGAGAGAGGGCCTTCAGGGGTGTGTGTGTGTGTGTGTGTGTGTGTGTGTGTGTGTGTGTGTGTATTACTAGGTATTGAACCCAGGCCCTTGGACATATTTTTTTCAAGTGCTTACAAGTGTGTGTCATCCTACCTGGCTAAAGCAGGGCTTTTAAAAGATAAATCAGATTTCTTCCCTTCCCCTGTTATAATTACTTGATGATGATTTTCCACTGCTTTTTCCCTTCCTTTTTGCAGGGCTGCAGGTGGAAGCCAGGCCTCATGCATGCTAGACTAGGGCACGGCCACTGAACAACATCCTCAGCCCTTTGGTTGCTCTTAAAGTTCCAAATTCTCTACCTAGATATGCAACCTAACCATGGCTGCCTCTTGAATTCTATTTTGCAGAACTACTACCTTCTCCCAGTGCAGCTCAGTCTCCTGGGCTCTGGCCAGGTCCTCCCGCCCATTCCGGAGAAGCTGGGACAGTTAGTTAGTGCTTATGCTCTGGAAGGAAGGGTTCCTGCTTTCTCTCCCGTGCTCCTGCCTGGCTAGCGTCAGTTCACCCGTCTCCACTTCAGACAGCTTGGCAGAGCTGCATGTGGTGCTGCAGACATGCAATCCCAACCCCAGCGCTCTTGAGGCTGAGGCAGGAGGATCTCAAATTTAAGCCCAGCCTGGGGAACTTAATGACTTAGTGAGACTGTGTCTGAAAAAAGAAGAAAAGGACTGGGGATGTAGCAGACTGTGAAAGCCCTGGGCTCAATCCCAAGTATTAAAAAAAAAAAAATGTCAGCAGAATTCTTTTCCTCTGAAGGCTATTTCCTGGCTCTTTCCTAGCTGCTGGTGGCTGGGGCAACCCCGGGCCCTTTTGCATGATAAATGCATCACTCCAACCTTCACATCACTTCTTTGTGTCTCGCCCCTTTCTCTTCCCTTTTAAGGATGTTCGTCACTAGACTTGGCTCCCTCCCCCTGCTGAATATTTAGGATGATCTCGTCCTGCAATCATGAACTTAATCTGCAAAAATTTTTTTCCAAATAAGGTCACATTCACAGGTTCAGAATGGGCACATGTTTTTTGTGGAGGGGCTTCCTACTAATCTACTATTCATTCTATCACATTGCCTTCTTTGATTTGTTCCGAAAATGCTTACAATTTGGCAATGTTTTCTAATTGTTATGACTTGTGGGTGGGCTGTGAAATGCAGTGTTTCTTTTTTTTCTCAACCAAAATGTAGTGGTTTGGTTTGTTGATCTTTTTGAAACAGAGTTTCACTATGTAGTTCAAGCTGGCCTTAAACTCATGTTGTAGCTCCTGAGTGCTGAGATTACAGGTGTGTGCCTCCACACCTGGCCTAATATACTGGTTTTGGGTCAGTGCTGAAAAGACCTTGTAGGGTTTGGGGTATAGAGTATCTACCTAGTATGCCCAAGTCTTAGTTTCAAGCCTTTAACCTTCAGTAACACACACACACAGGTGCTATTTTGATACAATTTTTAAAGAAGCTGGATATATTAGAATCTGTCATATGATAAAGGTGAGAGCTGAGACCACTTGCATCATATTGCTTCACTATCACGATTGAGGGCAGAGGCTTCTTGGCTTAATTATTTGTTCCAGGGAAATCTTGTCCAGAAAGAAAAATCTATAAATTAATAAATGACTTTACTGTTTGCTTTAGAAAATTTCAGTAAACTCATTTACCTGGACAGATACTTTGTTCATGTAGGCAAATAATCCACTTACCACCCATCATTAACATTATTCTCTTCACAGTCCTTACCTTGTCAAGGTTATCAATTCTATACTAGAATGTCTGGAATTTTGTCTGGTCCCAGTCAGCTTCACCCTTGCAAGTTGTGCCTTGAACCACTTGACCATCTCCTCTGGAGCACGGTAGCATTAGTCAAAATAACTAAAAAAAAAAAAAAAAAAAATTGAAACAACTCAAACATCCATCAACGAGTGACTAGATACACAAAGTGTGGTGAAGACACACAGTATAACAGGCTGATCTGCTGCCAAAACAAAATACTGTGAACCAGGTGGCCTAAAAACAGAAGTTTATTTTCTCACACTTTCAGAGGCCAGTCAATCTAAGGCGAAGTTTCCAGGTGATTTATTTTCTGGTGAGGATCCTCTTCTTATTGTGTAGATTGATAACTCTCTTTGTTTAGTTTCAAATGGCCTTTGTTTAGTGCAAACACGCGGGGGGGCGTGGTCTCTCTCTGGTATCTCCTCTTATGAGGACACCGATTCTATCCAAGCAGAGCTCTGCCATTGCATTAGTCGGCATTTTGTTGCTGTGACCATGTGGCTGGGAAAACAACTCCACTTGAGGAAAGTTGATTTTGATTCATAGTTTCAGAGAGTTCAGTCCATGGTTGGCTGACCTCAAGGCAGAAACATCATGGTGGAGAGTGTGGTGAAAGAAGCTTCACACTTCGTGGCAGCCAGCTGCAGAGAGCAGAAGGGCCTGAGAGGAAGGTATGCGGGACCAGATACCGACCAAGGCCAGGCCTCCATGACCCACCCAGGCACACCCAGAAGTGTGATTTACTAGGGCCCTGGATGCTGCTCAACCAATCAAGATTAACCATCACAACCCTAGAGCCTCCTCTCACTTGAATCACTTCCTTAGAAGCCTCATTTCCAAAATACAGTCACTCAGAGGTTAGAGCTTCAGCACATTACTCTGGGGAGGGGGGCAGAAACACTAAATTCCACAGCAACACATAATGGAGTATTTTTCATGTTCGAAAAGAGCATGCATTACAATGTGAATGAAATGTGAGGGCATTGTGCATGCTATGTTATATGTACTAAGTGAAATAAATCAGACACGAAAAGCAAGCACTGAATGGGCCTACTTATGTGAAGTACCTCAGGGTGATCAAGTTCCTAGAGACAGAAAGTAGAATGATGGTGGCCAGGGGGTGAGGGAGGGGCAGGAGCAAGGGGATCTTGAATGAATACAGAATTTTAGTTTTGCAAGAAGAAAGAGTTCTGGAGATATATTGTCATGATGGTGGCACAACAATGTTTGTCCTTAATTCTACTGAGTTACACCCTGCTGTCACTTCTTTTGTGTATGTATCCAAAACTGAATCTATTTGGTTTTTTTAAAAAATTACTTCTACAGTGTTTCTTCACTGAGTTCTTTTACTTTTTTATTTGTTTTAAGAGAACTTGCAGTGGGTGAATTATTACGCTGGCTGCCTAAAATCTCTGTCAGGTAATTCCGACATCTGATTCATCTCAGTGTTGATGTCAGCTGGTTGCTTTTTCTCATCCAAATTATGATTTCTTTCTTAGTTCCTGGTCTGACAAGTGACTTTGGATTATAAGCTAGGTATTATGTCAGGAAACTCTGGGTCTATTTAAATCTTTTACTCTAGCAGGCAGTCAGTCTTTTTCATGTGTCACATGCAGGTCCTGGCCTACTTCTGTGGGCTGCGTTTCCTATGACAGTTTGATTGTCAATGTGTTAGAGACCTACTTGGTTTTCTTTGCCTGTGGGGGCTCCCCCCTGGCTTCTGGTGCTGCTGCCTGAAGGGACATTAAAAGGGTATCTCGGGCCCATGGGGCAAAGAGCTTCCCTGGCTGGTCACCTTGTCATGGCTTCTATCCAGATGCCCCCACCAGCCTCACACATTCATGGGGCTTTTGGGGGTGACTGGATCATGAGTGTGTGACACTGGATTGGTGTGCTCCTTCATTTAGCATAGTTCTGGGTGTGGAAGATGGGACGGAAGAGGAAAGACCCATCTGGCGTGAGGGTGGCACCAACCAATAGGCTTGTGACTTGAATGGAATAAAAAGGAAAGAAAAATGAAGTTTTGCTGTTTCCTGCCTATCATGCCATGAACTGTTTATCCTCTGTGATGCCCCTCTGCCATGCCAGCATGTCTTGGAGCCAGCTGAGTATGGACTAAAATCTCTACAAACTGTGAGCTAAAATAAACCTCTCTTCTTTTAACTTGTAGGTGCCAGATATTTTGTCTCAGCAACAAGAAAGTGACTAAGACACACCTGTAGTGGGGTCCCACCTGCTTCTGGGAGACAGAGAGGATTTTCTGAGCTCGAGGGTGGTTGTGATGGGACACCCCAGACTCCTAGGTGTCAGACCCATAGGGTAGGAAGCTTCCAGAGCCAGCTACTTTTTCTAGCTGGGCTCCTCTTGCTCGTTCTTGCTCAGAATGGAGGGGGAATGGATTCTAGTTCCTCTAGGACAAAGAGGCTTCCTGGGTCGGGTGCTCACTATTTATGGTGATCCTCCTACCTGATCTTCCTGGCTGCTTTGCTATCTCTGGGCAGGGAGGGGAGTCTCAGGCCCAGTAGGAGCCTATGTGTCTTAGTCCATTTTGTGTTGCTACAGCAAAATACCTGAGTCTAGGTATGGTACAAAGAAGGGAGATTTATTTGTCTCGTGATTCAGGTGGCTTGGAAGTACCAATGAGAGCCACTGGGCATGTCACAATATGGTGGAAAAGTGGAAAGTGAACCAGATTTGTGCAGGAACAGAGGCTGTGTGTGCAGTCAAGGAAGCAAGAGAGCAGGGAGCAGGCAGGTTGACTTTTATGTTAGCAACCCCCTCTGGAGGGAAGTAATCCATTCCAATGAAACCCAAGAGGCCTGTCCCACTTCCATGAGACACCATTAATCCGTTGATGAGGGTACAGCCCTGGACCTCATTACCACACACAAACACACACACACACAAACACACACACAGGTCCTTTAAAGTTTCCATCAACTCAACACTGTCACACTGGGTCCCAAGCCTCTAGCATATGAACCTTGATGGGACAAACCACATTCAAACCAACATCACTCTAGCTGCTTATTGGTGGGTATCCTGATCTACCTGCCCTGCTAGTGGGCTGGACACATGTGATGTTGTCAGAGACTTTCCTGTTCAGTTTGGGAGAGAAATGAACATGCCTGGGCTGATTTCTGGACTAAGGCTGTGAGTTGGGAAATTCCAGGTTTGAGTTTGTTCAGGAGGAAAATAACATGCCTTTAAAGGAATCTGACAACTGCCATCCTAGGCTGACCAGAGGGCACTCTAAACCTTCTTCCCACTATGCTTTTGCACCTGTAAGGATGTATAAGCGAGGGCTAATATGGCCCAGTAAGATGGCTGCACCCCATGACTGCCATCATTATTCAGCCTTGCTATTGATAGCGACCACTCTTCCCTGTACTTTCTTATACCTTGTTCTTGGCAAGTAGCCACAACTCCCTTTCACTGCACTCTCCCCCTCATGACTATAAAAGACCTCACTGCCTGTATGAGAGGAACCGTTTTGGTCTAAGTGTCAGGATAGTCCCTCTCAGATTTGTTCTGAAATAAACCTGTCCTGTTGATCTTGTACCTTTTTCTTTGCCTCCTAACATTTTAGTATGAGGAAGAGGTCAAAGAGTCACTCCAACATGCCCACCTCCTGCCCCGTCTTTCTCTTTCTCTGTCTTGTTCGTCAGCTCCAGGAGGTTATTTACCATTTCCTGCTAACCTTCCACTCAGTACTGGACTCGTTATTATTCATCTCAGGACTGGTAAGATTGATTCCTACCTTCCCTAAGTGCCTGGGAACTGTAGGTTTGTGCCAGCCCCCAGGGAGTACCACAGGGCCAGACTCCGCAGTGTACTGCCAGAAAACTAGGAGCAGGGGATGCCTGCCCAGTCTCCCGGAAAAACCTTCTCTGATGTGGCTGGTCCATACAGAGACCTCATCCAGATCCTTGGTCCTGTCTGTGGGATGCCCCAGCACAAGGCTACAGGCTCCTGGCTACTCTTTTATCAGTTACTACAGGCTCCCAAATTTCTCAAATTCCTCTTTGGACTATCTTCTAAAAATCTTTCACCTTTCAGTTTAAAAGAGGACATTCAAACTAACTATCTCATACTTCATTCTCTCATGGCTTGGCCTAGGTATAAGCTAGTGGCAACCAATAACCTGAATTTGGCACATTTGATTTCCAAATTCTTTGTGACCTGGATAACTATCTGCAGAGAAGTGGCAAGTGGTAGGAAGTCCCTTATGCCCAAGCTTTCTTCACTCTCTGCTTACAACCGTTTCTCTACCCACCCTGGAGAATAAAGCTCTATCAAGGACAAATAAACAGAAAGAAGTTATACATACACCACCAGAAGGAATGTCAAGGGGGCTCTAAATTACAATACCATTTGTCAATTAGACCTGTTTTGCAAAAAGAAGGGCTAAAGGCACTCAGAAAACCTGAGTTTGTTGTTCTGGAGACACCAAAGTTGACACAGGGGGAGATAAAACAGACACCAAGAGTGACCAGAAAGCTTCATCCACAAAAACATTTCTTGTGCATTGTAAGTTCTTAGACTATAATTACAGGGTTAATTTGCTTTTCTGCTGATTTAGAGGTCTGTTGGCAGCCAAATTGAAAGTGTAACAATCTGAGAACAAAGGGGGGAAAAAGAGAGGAGGGAGGGGCACTTTTAAATACAAGTGGCCACTACCAGGTTTGTTATAGAAAGAGTACAGTAAATAGGATAGAAAAGAGAATATGAAGAAAGCTATAAGTATAGAGAGGATTTTGTATTATAAGTTTTTTTCCTTACCAGGAAGAAAATGGGAGAGCAAGTGGCAAAACTAAAAGGCTCAAATATGTCAAGAAATGGTTTGTGCAGGATGCAGTTTATAGGAAGAAATATGTATGTTTGGTTATTCTGAGCTTTTCTCTTGTTGGTTTGGCTGAGCCTAGGCTGTTCCTTCTAAAAGCTCCTTGTTACTCAAAGGGGACTGGGGGGGATTGTGGCTCTGACTCTCAGATTATCAGTGACTCTTCTCCAAATCCCAACTCTTCTCTCCAGTCTTACTGGAGCTTTCACACGAAGGATTTAATTCTCATTTCTGAGATTGATGCTGGACATGAGCTTTTTCTGCATGATGAGCAGGGACACTAGATTGGTTAATGAAAAGAAGCAGGAGAGCATTCCTCCTTGGGCAGTTCTGACCTGGCTTGTCACATTCATTATTACTGCCCAAGTGTATAGGTCTTCAACTATGCAAAACTGAAAAACATCTTATCATACTGGTGACTTCCAGGCTAAAGTTGTTTATGGTGGTAAACTTTTAGACTCAAATGTATGGCTTTCTATGACTTGTGTTCCAACCATTGATGATGAAATGTACCTCCAATCCAGCAGGAGACAGACAGCCAGATGATACAAGGCTCATGCTTATGTGATTGTTATGTGTATGTCGTGTATATGTTAGAACACTTAGAGGTGCTCAAACACTGTGCATTACAGGCAGTGTCACATAAGGTGCATCTGTGGAAAGTCACATTCTTCTTAGATGGCACACTATTGAAGGATGACAAATTTAGGTAGAAGTTTATATCATTTGAAATAATGATGTAATCACTGTTGGTATGCTAGTATGCTGACTTTGATCTCAAGTTTTGTCAGTGAAACTTTATAATTGGTCATCTGTTAACATTCTGCAGGGATTCAACTTCTAAGACAACTATGATTGGTAAGGAAATAACAGTTCTCTAGCAATATTATATATTTCAAGGTTCTTGATATCTAGATAAGATCAGAAGATTAAACCTACAGGTCCCACTGAAAAACTTATATAACTGGTATCCTGGTGTTCAACAACTGAGGTTTGGAGACCAGGGTTAATGAAGGAACTGCCAACATTTGAGGACAGACAAAATTTTGGCCCTGGCCTTCCAAGGTCAACAAGGACTCAGGACATGAGGGGACCTTTTATGGGATTCCTGCATCTTTGGTGAGTCATCTAACCTCTTGAACATGGAGATGGATGGACCCTAGAGGACAAGTCAACCAGTATACAGTATGGTAAAAAGGAGGGTCACCAGAGAGAGAAACATTTTCCATGCTTTCATAGAAAACCACATAGTCAAGCTGTCCTGATATCTGACACAGAGGGACTGAAAGGTTCTGCACATGGTTCCAAAAGTAATGCCCGAGGAACCTTAATTGACCTTGATATATAGCAAGAGGTTAAATTTTGATTAACATAGATCTCACTTTAACTCGGTCATGAACATCCAGCAGAAAAGTATAGCCAAAGAGATATAAAAGTAATAATAATATAAGCTAGACATAAAAAGGGAAGCCCTTCTGACATTTTCCAGCTACACTTGTAAATAGGTCTAGGAGCCAGCTGGCTACACTTGCTATTCCAGTCCCTTAAGAACAGTGTCTGGAACTGACTCCTTTCCCAATCTGTCTTTCCATTTTGATGCTCATGCTTTGGTCATATGTCTTTTAATCTTTTGGTGAAGTTTGTTTCCTCTTACCTAGAGACTGCCGAACTCCCAGGGATCATGCAGATGGAACCAGTGATAAAGGTGCCTGGGATCCATTGCCCCTACCCAAAGTCCACAATGTCTCCTATTGCTGGATGTGTGTAGAAATTCCCATCACTGCAGAGGGAAATCTCTTCTGGCATCTTACTCTAGCAATGGCTGAAAAATGAACAGATTTGTCTCTCTGCAACATGCAAGGACCTGAATGGGAGGGATCCTGCAAAGCCACAGAAATCTTGCTCCAGTGAAGTAAAATAGGGCAACCACTGATAGGATATTCTGTCCCCAATTATTAAAAATGGGTAATACCTGAACCCACTACCATAAAAGACCCTGTCATGCAGTGTGTTGAAAAACATTTTGATCGTAAATGCATGGCAGGATGGACACCTCAACACTTGTGTCTTCATGTCAGATATGCTATTTATTGTTCCTCATGTGTGGTAGAATGGGGGAAAATATCATGGAAGAGTTCCCATGAACATAGTTCCATCAGGACATTTATGGGTCTATGGCCAGTAAAGCGGGCTATATCTGTCTGCAGTCAAATGCTCTACCACTGAGCTATACCGCCTAGTAGGCCATGTCTGTCTGTTATCTATTTACTGTGGTACTGGAGATTGATACCAGGACCTAGCACATGCTAGATAAGCACACTATCACCAAGCTACATCCTCAGTTCTTTTTTTTTTTTAATTTTGGAGAGTCTCACCAAGTTGCCCATGCTGGCCTTGAATTTTCTGCAATCCATCCACTTCAGCCTCTGGGATTACAAGCATCCACCACTCTTATCCAGCTTTAGGCTTTACAGTTTTTCTTGGCGGGAGGAGCAGGGAAAAATGGGTTTACATCACCTTAACTCATCAGGTACTTCTGACCATACTGGTTAAGCTTCAGGGTATTCCTGGATTCATATCTTTCAGCTGAAAATGTACAGAGTTTCTCCCTGTAAGCACTGAGTAGGCACTGGAGGATACTCATGTTCCTCTAGAGGTAAACATTACAAGGGAAAATCACTATGCAATACCATTAGATCAATAGCTGATGAATGAATGGAAGTGATGCTCTGGTTGCTAAAAAAATGGACAATAAAGTAAACAAGAGGAGGGAAAGAAAGTGAAATGAGTGACTGAGAAACAAAAAGGATAAAGGTAACCAAAAGTGCCAGCTGGTAGTAGTGTGTTCTAGATCAATGCTAGATTGCATGTACAAGGTCCTGGATTCTGGCCCCAGTTCCAAAAAGAAAAAAGAAAAAGAAAGGAAAAGAAAGAACAAGCTAGGTATGGTTGTATACACCTGTGATCCCAGCACTCTGGGAGGCTGAGGCTGGAGGAAGGCATTTAGTGACTTAGTAGGACTTTATCTTAAAAAATATGGCTAAGGGTGTGAAACATCTTTGGTACTATAGAAGGAAAGAAGGAAGGAAGGAAGGAAGGAAGGAAGGAAGGAAGGAAGGAAAGAAAGAAAGAAAGAAAGAAAGAAAGAAAGAAAGAAAGAAAGAGAAAGGAAGGAAGGAAGAAAAAAGAAGAAAAAGAAGGAAAGAAAAAGGAATGAGGAGAAAACGCAAGGAATACAAGGAAAAGAAGAAAGGAAGGAAGAAAAGAAAGAAAGGAAAGAAAGGAAGGAAGAAAACTGTGGGCACAGGGGTGTACCCTTCCCCAGCTACAGAGGTGCAGTAGGTCTGCTGGGGCGGGGCCTGAGGTGTGCAGAGTCTCAGGGGTGGGGCGTCAACGTGTTGAGAGGGGACAGTGGAGCAACCTGAGGTGATAAAGGCAGTCACGCTACTCCCTCCATGCCCGTGAATGTCCCCACAGAGGCCAGGCTGGCTTGTCCTCCTCTCTCTGCCAGGCAGACTGCGCCCTGCCCACCGTGGTCTGCATGGCCTGGGCCACCTGAGGGACTGAGGTTTGGGGGAGGCAAAGGCGCGACCTCAGGCCTTGGGCTGCATGGCGCTGGCAGGTCTCAGTTTCCCTGGTGAAGACGCAGGCAGACAGGTTGGATGCACTGCATCTGAGCTGGGTCTGGCCTGGCTCCAGCTTGGTAGGCCTCACCACATGCATCCTGGTTTGTGTCACCTCATTCCCAGAGTTGCCTGCTAGCTGGGCATCCCCACTCCCCTGCCACCTGAACCCCAGGCCTGGTGTGACCGTCGCAAGGACAGGGGGTGGTGTGGATACCCAGCTGGGGTTCTGGGGGCTGCTGGGGGGGGATGACCTGGCTGTGCCTCTGTGTCCTCATCCCTGTAGCATGTGGAATAGTGATGGTTAAATGAGTTGATTATTGATAAAAGATTAGAGCAGAACCATCTCCTTGTGCCATCCTCTAGGTACCTCTGTTTCCCTGCCTGTCACGAGAGCTGGAGTTTTGTCTCCCTGAGGATTCAATTACTGTTTTGATTGACCTTTTCCTTTCCTTTCCTTTCCTTTCCTTTCCTTTCCTTTCCTTTCCTTTCCTTTCCTTTCCTTTCCTTTCCTTTCCTTTCCTTTC